>JANJGK010000032.1:35338003-35383003 GCA_039081455.1 Macrobrachium rosenbergii | reverse complement strand
TTAGTGGCTGCTTTTCTGATAGTTCTTATTATGGGAGTAGTAAAGCTCATTTGTGCTTGTAAGACTTCACGCAAGTGCTCTAAGACTATACCCCCAGTAGATGTGCAAGTACGTCATGAGGGCAGTACCTAATGCTGTAGTTCAGTAGACATTACTAATTGAGCATAAGCCCTATCTGTTATGTTTTATACATATGCTTTTGTTTTAGTTTGCCGTTAAGGAGAGCGAGACGCTTTTATGGGGTGGCCGAGCACTATTTCAGAAAATATGGTCTCTTTAATATTACTATGTTATATAGTGTGATGAAGGAATTTTGGTTGTGAGATGGTACTGTCGCGAAGCCGTCAGTGCGAAATCGTTGCATTCAGCAAATAGTTGATCATCTCAGCAGTTAATTTGATGAACACACAATATTAGCCGAGTCTTATGACCGGGTTGGTATGTGCGTACATGAGTTCGTACGTTAGAAATCTAGATTTTGTGTCTAATTCTGCCCAAAAATTAGTCCGATCGTTCATTAGCGGAGCTAGAGCGAGATTGTGAAGACGTTATCTTTGAGTGTTGCAAGCTCTTAGAATTGGCAGAATAAGGCATTGTCCAGACTCTTGATTTTTTTCTATGTGAAGTGTGAACTTATGTTTTTACCATGTGCAAAGTTCAATATATTATTTTTTTGGCCATTTCAATATTCTGTTTAATTGTGTTCTGTTTTTCCAGTGTTTACTCATGCATTTTAGACTTTTCATTATTATGTTTTTGCACTTGCATATTTTTTGGGGGAAGTTGTTATTAGTTGTACTTAATTCTTTCGACAGATGTCATGGTTGTGGTGGTTGTGGTGATGACTTTTGGGCAATAACATGATGTTATCATGTTGGTGTGATCATAGAGAAAGACAGACGCAAACCTTTGCAATGTCTATTATTTTATGTGGGAGACTTGAGACTAGACTTTACAAAGTCTATAATGGAATATGTGAGAATTTTTGAATTTGCAGGCTATTAGCCATAATCAGATTTTTAGTTGGACTGAGACTAAATCTTGAGTTAGATGTTTTCTTACTTGACAATTTCATTTATGATGCATTTTAATCTTTGCTTTGTTTATTCATTACTTGTTGGGTTGCTTTAAATAATAAATCTATTTTGTAGGAAAGATTGCATTTTCCTTAGATGACCCATTTCATTTCTTTAATGTGGAATGCGCGAGACGAAGCGAGCGCTGAGAGAGAGAGAAAGATCCTTGTGACATCAGAGAGAGAGAGAGAGAGAGATCTTTGTGCTGTCTGAGAGAGAGGCGCGTGAGAAACTCGGTGAGAAAAAGAGAGTGTGTGGGACCCGGGGGGGAGGTCTGCGTGGGTTGAGTGTTAAACGAAGGGAGACAGAGTCGAAACCCAATCGCCGTTCCTGAAGGTAGATCGCTAAGGCAGCGTTACGAAATATTCCTACCCGGAATATTTTTATCTGTTTCCAAAAGGTGTTACAGATAGAATTGGTGGCAGCAGTTTAGAATAGGATAGCAGTGGTAGATGTTTTAATTTAGGGCAGGGTGAAGCTTTAATTCGATTTTTAAATACACTAGTTGGTAACGTTGATGCCCAAGGCACAGACTAGCCTCAGGCAGAGATGAATGATTAGTCTTGAAAGAGCGTGGCTGTGATAAGTGTGTCGAGTGTCGTGTTATCACGATAATTTTTTTTTTGTTTCTTATGTTGTTACGTTCAGGTCGCCGAATTTTGCGCAAAATGGGAGACTCAGACGCAGGGCCGTCCCAGTCGGTCGTGACCCATAAGTTAACAAATTTTAATGCAGGCATTACAAATTTTAAGGGACTAGTTGATGGGAAATTAACACAGAATGTAGAAACATTTATTGAATCAGTTGATAATTATCTGAATTCTAGGAAGGTTACGGGTGGCGCTGATGCTTTGAGAGAAGCAAAGGCTTTCTTGGATCTAGACAAAGGAGACATTGGAGAACGAGCACGAGGTTTCGGGTTCAGAAGGTGTAAAACTTGGAAAGAACTTCAGGAATTTTTACGTACGGCGTATGGTGGGGTCGACCGCGAGTGCGTCGTTCGGAACTTACGTGCCCTTATCAGAACTAAGAAGGGTAATGATTCATTAATAGCGTACAGTGCTTGCTTATTTGATGCAGTAGGTGAGTTAAAGAAATCTATGATAAACTCTCCATGGGTAGATAGAAATAATATCTCCTTAGATAATTTTGAAAAACTGATACACTTTGCCTGCCTTTTAACGTCAGTCCCAGATATAATTACAGATAGTTTTGATAAAAGAATTGATCAGGATACAGATGAATCCTTGTTGTTTGCACAGATTAACAAAAATCTATCAAAATGCCCGACGCTAGACAGTAGTTTTGTGAAGGGAGGTGCTAAGATTTCAGCTACAGTTTCAAAACCGCAGAATAATGCGAACTCCTCAAATCTAGGAAATGATGCAGGAGCGAAATCATGTGCACGGGTGGAATTGAGGAAAACCTCAGAGAGATCAGTAACAACAATTTGTTGTTTTAGTTGTGATAAAATAGGACATAGTAAATCAAATTGCAGAGTTAGATATTGTTCAGCTTGCAAGTCTTCAGACCATGGATGGAGATTTTGCCCAGCCACAAAGAATAGAGAATATTCGGGGAAAACACGGGGTAGTTTTAATAGATATGACAGGAGAATTCCACATGATGCAAGTTCTAGGTACACAAACGAACATCAGAATTTTCACAAGGTGAGTTCGAAAACGGACACAGGATAATGAGCAATCAGGTCTTAGAGTCAGCAGAACATAGGCCGATTGTACGTGGATTTTCTAATGGCAGTGAAATTTCTATTTTCATTGATTCTGGTAGCTCAGTTAACCTAGTAAATGCTGACCTTTTTCACTCGAAGTTTCCAGAGTGTAAATTGGTCCCTACTAACGAGACAGTGTGTGACGTACAAGCTAGGAAACTGAATATTTTAGGTTCGTCATTTCTTACGCTTTGTATCGGCGAAAAGACAATAGTAGAATCATTTTTGGTCATAGAAGGATTAGCCTTAGGTGAAATGGTTTTGCTAGGACACCCTTCTTGCATGCGACATAACATCAACATTCTTACGGGAATTCAGGGGATTACAATAGGTGAGCCAGGTTGTTTTGTTCCATATATACACAGGAAAAAAACTTGTGAGAAACCCAAGACGCAGTCTGAGACATGTGTAACACAGTCGTTAGAGAGTGAAGACATTCCGCAAAAGTCTTTCAAAGGATTTTTGTTGGAAGATATTGAATAGCAACCGCTAGTTCCTACATTGATTAAAGTGTCGGTGAAAGAGAAAAAGTTTCCTTCTCAAGTATGCGTTGTTGAGGGAACCGAGAAATTCAAAGATGTTGTGAGTACGGTGTCACTAAATGAAGTTTCAGTCGCAGGCGTAACTTTAATAGAATTAGTTAGCTATCAAGACTCAGTGAAAAAATATCACAAGGGTACTTATGTAAATGATTTTGAAGAGTTTAAGGAAGAACATAAGATAGTGAGTTTTTGTGGAGACAGTAACACGTTTCCCAGGGAGGAGCAACTATTCAGAAGTCAAGTTCTTCACGAACATTTGGCTAAAGCTGATTATTCCGAGTATTCAGATAAAGTAGAGAAAGTGTTGAAAGAATATTTAGATATCATTGCTTTGAAGGGAGATAAACTAGGAGTTACAGATGTTTTAGAACATTCAATCCGCTTAGAGAAAGGTACAAATCCCATTTATATTTCAGCATATCGAATTCCCTTTAAGATCAGAGAGGAAGTAGAAAAGGAAGTTCAGAGGTGGGAATCGGAAGGAATTATTAGGCCGAGTTCTTCACCATATAACTTTCCTTTACTAGCAGTCCCGAAGAAAGACGGTAGCATCAGAGTTTGCGTAGACTTTCGTAAATTGAACGAAAAGACATGCCAAGATAGATATCGTAGCTTGTTTGCCTGATTTATTTGTTGAGATCGGTGGCAAGAATATATATTCATCTATAGATCTTATGCAAGGGTTTTTACAGGTTCCGCTTTGCGAGAGTAGCCGTAAATATACAGCATTTTCGGTACCAAAGGTGCATTACGAGTTTAATAGGATGCCTTTCGGATTACAAGGGTCCCCAATAACATTTACTAGGCTAGTTAACACAGTACTTCACGGTTTATTAGGAAAGTCGGTGTTTGTGTACATGGATGACATTCTCATATGCACAGATACGATTGAAGAACATCTAAAGGTGTTAAAAGAAGTCCTCAAGTGATTACGGTTCGCTGGATTAAAGGTCAAATTGGCCAAATGTGAGTTTCTGAAGAAAGAAATTGTGTATCTTGGTCATGTTATCGCTAAAGAAGGAGTCAGAGTGAATGATGAGAAAGTTAAAGCCATTGTGAGTTTTCCAGTTCCCAAAACCAGGAAACAGATTCGTTCGTTCCTAGGTATGTCGGGTTTCTTTCGCCGTTTTGTGCAGAATTTTTCTACAATAGCGTCTCCATTGACAGATTTGTTACAAGAAGACGTTAAGTTTGTTTGGGGTGACAGTCAGCAATTAGCTTTTGAGAAGCTTAAGAACACTTTGGTGAACCCACCTGTTTTGAAGTTTCCAGATTTTAGGCAACCGTTCACCTTGGTGACTGACGCGAGTCAGGAAGGTATAGGTGCGTGTTTGATGCAGAAATTTGAGGGAAAATTACACCCAGTTGCTTTTTATAGCAGAAAGTTCAAAACGCGTGGCAGTAATGAAAGGCTGATGTCAGTTGTGGACAAGGAGGCTTTCACAGTCGTCTCTAGCCTTGTTCATTTTAAGATGTTGGCGCGGGTTCAAATCCGCAGCCGACTGATCAGAGAGGCAGACACTTTGCTATCCGTGTAGACATCCCGGGATTATATATGTAATCAACGGATAGGTTTGCTTAAAAAGCAATTGAGTGTTACAGACTAAATACACACACAAAACAAAGCCACTACAACACCTTCTAAAAACATAACAAACATCTCACACGTCTCGAACTTTCGCCGTACCCGCGCAACAACTTCTCGCTGCTGGGAAGAAAGGGCATTGGGTCAGGTATGATACATGAAACATACTCTACTGGGGTCTAAGCGATGTCAGGCAGGGCAGCCGATCGAGACCACAGGTCTACCCCAAAGCCAAATCAAAAAGTCCTTCAAAAGAAGGCATCGTGCTTACCCCATACAAAAATGGGAAAAAAGCATGTTAAAAGAAGAAGAAGAAGAAGTTGTTGGGAAATAAAGTTGAGATTTTTACAGATCATCAACCGTTGTTAGAGCATTTTAATAAGCCAAATTTGTCGCCCAAGAGAGCGCGTTGGTTTTTGACATTGAGAGATTTTGATGCAAACCTCAAATACATTGAAGGTAAGCATAATGTGGTTGCAGATGCATTGAGCAGATATTTTCCAGTTGAGGATGAGGGAGTACAAACTGAATCCTGTGTGGGAGACGAGAGTAAACATTTGGTGTCTAATGTCTCGGATACTAGTAGTTCTGAGATATTGCATGTAGAGGACATACACATTTCTACAGTGCATACTTCAGGGAGAAATAGTGAGTCGGCAGTCTCGGGAGAGGTTGTTGTTCGTGATATTGAGGGTGACGCTGTGTGTTATATTCACTTGGGACATAGGCTTGCTCGAACAAAAGCAAGATGAGGATAAATTGTTGTCAGATGCTAAGGCATTTCTTAGGGGAGTTTCACCGAAGAAAGGGTATAAGTTGCCTTTTTCTGGTCTAGAGTTGGAGAATAATTTATTGGTGAGGAAAGTTAAGTATAATTTGCGAAGTACTTGAAGCATGGGTGAAATTACACAAATCATCGTGCCAGAGAGTCTAGTACCACAAGTTCTAGACATTGTACATTGTAAATTTTGTTCTCCTCATTTAGGTGTGGACAAGACGTATGAAAACGTCAGGTCAAAGTTCTTTTGGAAAAATATGTTTTCCGCAGTGGAGGCCTTTGTAAAGAGTTGCGCTGTTTGCAATGCGAATAAGCCGGCGACGACGGTGTCGTGTCGTTTGGGTTCATATCCCGTACCACATAGGCCGTATCAGAGAGTTCATATGGATATTCTGGGTAACTTCTCAGAGTTCGCTTATGGTTATAGACATTTATTAGTAGTTGTTGACCAGTTAACTCGTTTTGTCGAGATTTTCCCACTGAAGTACAAGTCAGCTGAGCAAGTTGCTATAGCGTTCTTTAAGGGGATAATTTGTAGATATGGTGTTCCCGAATGTCTGATCACAGACAATGGTGGGGAGTTTATTAATAAGACTTTAGAGGGTCTTGCCAATTTATTGGGGATAAAGAAAGTATCTATAATCCCGTATAGACCTGAAGCGAATGGGTTATGTGAGAGGGCGAATCAGAAAGTAATCGAAGCTTTACGCATGACAGTGGGCGGTTCCGATACACATTGGGACAGATCTTTGGATGAAGTGCGATATAGTATCAATACTATGACGAATGACACAATTAAGATATCTCCAGCAGAAGCTTTGTATGGGTACAAGTTGAAAGGACCTTTTGATTTGTGACCAGAGCGAGTTCAGGGTGATGTTACGGTCACTTCGTTGATAAATACAGCGAGAGAAAGATTTGCACGTATCAGTAAAGAACTTGAACTTAGTTTGCTCGCAATGGTAGAGAAAAGTAACGCGAAATCGAGGGGAGTAGCTTTTTCGATGGGTGATAGAGTGTTTTTTTAAAGTGAATGTTCGAAATGATCTGAATTATAAATTAAGTCCGAAGTTCCACGGACCTTTTAAGACTGTAGAGGTCAAAAGAGGGAATAGATTTGTAGTAAAAGATGTAAATACCGGTGTGACGAAATTAACTCATATTTCAAAGTTTAAGAAAGTTGGGATGTAATGGAACGTTTGTATATAGTTTAAGGGATAAATTGGTTGATGTTTGTATATACTGTATATATATGATATTTATTTTTTTTTTGTCTCTTGTTTATTCTAGATGCTGAAGTTCTTAGTGATACTCCTGTTGGGTACAGTAACCTGGGGGTCACGGGAAGCTCGTCTAGGACCAGGTGTAGTGGTTGAAGAAGATCATGAAGTCTGGTTAGCTTTGGACCAAGTGACCATAGGTGTAGAATTTGACAAGATAGGGTCAGCCAGGAAGGAATTGAGTAATTCCAAGAATAGGTTGCAACAAATGAGAATGACGCTTGATGAAGTAGAGAATAAGAGAACTTTACCAGTCTCTTTAACTAGATTATTGAAAGAAATAAGGATAACGTTAGATAGAGTTGATAAAGGGATAGATAAAACATTAGAATGGGTTCCTGACGTTACTCCAGGAAATTCACCTTCCACAGGAAATAGGAGAAGTAAAAGAGCAGCACCTTTAGTTCTTTTAGGTGTTGGTGTAATTGCTGCGATTGGAGCGATGTCCATTGGGAGTTTAGTCAAAGTAGCAGAAGTTCAAAGAGACTTAATGGCTCAGGGGAAACAGTTAAATCAGTTGCAAGAAAGTAATAAGAAATTGAGTAATAGTTTTGAAACAATGAGACGTTCTTTGAATGATTTGTCAGTTTCAGTGGAAGGTTTGAAAGAAGATCTTGATGTGACAATTGCATTCCTTACGATCCAACATACCATTCTTAATGTTGAGAAAGAAACTGATTCTCTAAGGACAGAAGTGCAAATGCAAGTTAAAGCAATTATTGCTGCAGCAGATGGTCGTGTGTATGGTGATATATTACCTTTGGGATACTTAGAAAATGTTCTAAGGAATTCCGCTTATTTACATGGGGTGAAAGTATTGTTCACGGGAGGAGATTTGTATTTATATTATAATGTTTTGAGGGTGAGATTGTCTGATCGGGGATTGATAGTGTACGTTCCTGTCAGTACGATGAAGCCTTTTGTTAGTTTTGTTATTAGACCTTTTCCGAGTGCTTTTGGAGACTTAGTAGTGATATGGAAGGGATTAGAGATCATGTTCATTTTGGGAGATCAATATCAAGGTTTGGGAGTTGATTATAAGACAGGTTGTACCTTGGTTGGGGGGAAGTATGTGTGTGATAGTAGTGTTTTTCAATTGCGAGTTGTAGCTGTGGGTGGTTGTGAGTTATCTTTAGTACATAGACAGACTCCGACTGAATGTGACTTTATACAGTTTCCACGTGAATACCACATGATCACCACCAGCACTCTAACTGCCCTGCACTGCAAAGAATGCTCCCTTACGACGATGTGCCAGAGTAAAAAGACGACGACGTTTGTTCTTCGAGGGACCAAGCTGTTCGACCCATCCTGCAGAATCCTGTCTACGGACTTTCTCGTACTTAGCCGTGCTGTGTTCAACAGTTCCGAGAAGATAATCATGCGTCATATGCATAACGATCACGATATAGTTCCAGTGCCTTCGACAGAGATACCGATAACTGTCCCGCCGATGGAAGAGATCGAGGATACGTTCATGGTCGAGTACCGTGAATATTTGTTGCCGACCGTCTTAATAATTTTAGTGGCTGCTTTTCTGATAGTTCTTATTATGGGAGTAGTAAAGCTCATTTGTGCTTGTGAGACTTCACGCAAGTGCTCTAAGACTATACCCCCAGTAGATGTGCAAGTACGTCATGAGGGCAGTACCTAATGCTGTAGTTCAGTAGACATTACTAATTGAGCATAAGCCCTATCTGTTATGTTTTATACATATGCTTTTGTTTTAGTTTGCCGTTAAGGAGAGCGAGACGCTCTTATGGGGTGGCCGAGCACTATTTCAGAAAATACGGTCGCTTTAATATTACTATGTTATATAGTGTGATGAAGGAATTTTGGTTGTGAGATGGTACTGTCGCGAAGCCGTCAGTGCGAAATCATTGCATTCAGCAAATAGTTGATCATCTCAGCAGTTAATTTGATGAACACACAATATTGGCCGAGTCTTATGACCGGGTTGCTATGTGCGTACATGAGTTCGTACGTTAGAAATGTAGATTTTGTGTCTAATTCTGCCCAAAAATTAGTCCGATCGTTCATTAGCGGAGCTAGAGCGAGATCGTGAAGACATTATCTTTGAGTGTTGCAAGCTCTTAGAATTGGCAGAATAAGGCATTGTCCAGACTCTTGATTTTTTCTATGTGAAGTGTGAACTTATGTTTTTACCATGTTTCAAGACATTTTTGAGCTTGTGTGGAAAGTTCAATATATTCTTTTTTTTGCCATTTCAATATTCTGTTTAATTGTGTTCTGTTTTTCCAGTGTTTACTCATGCATTTTAGACTTTTCATTATTATGTTTTTGCACTTGCATATTTTTTTGGGAAGTTGTTATTAGTTGTACTTAATTCTTTCGACAAATGTCATGGTTGTGGTGGTTGTGGTGATGACTTTTGGGCAATAACATGACGTTATCATGTTGGTGTGATCATAGAGAAAGACAGATGCAAACCTTTGCAATGTCTATTATTTTATGTGGGAGACTTGAGACTAGACTTTACAAAGTCTATAATGGAATATGTGAGAATTTTTGAATTTGCAGGCTATTAGCCATAATCAGATTTTTAGTTGGACTGAGACTAAATCTTGGGTTAAATGTTTTCTTACTTGACAATTTCATTTATGATGCATTTTAATCTTTGCTTTGTTTATTCATTACATGTTGGGTTGCTTTAAATAATAAATCTATTTTGTAGGAAAGATTGCATTTTCCTTAGATGACCCATTTCATTTCTTTAATGTGGATTGCGCGAGATGAAGTGAGCGCCGAGAGAGAGAGAAAGATCCGTGTGACATCAGAGAGAGAGAGAGAGAGATCTTTGTGCTGTCTGAGAGAGAGGCACGTGAGAAACTCGGTGAGAAAAAGAGAGTGTGTGGGACCCAGGGGGGAGGTCTGCGTGGGTTGAGTGTTAGTCGGAGGGAGACAGAGTCGGAACCCAATCGCAGTTCCTGAAGGTAGATCGCTAAGGCAGCGTTACGAAATATTCCTACCCGGAATATTTTTATCTGTTTCCAAAAGGTGTTATATATATATATATATATATATATATATATATATATATATATATATATATATATATATATATATATATATATATATATATATATATATATATATATATATATATATATATATATATATATATATATATATATATATATATATATATATATATATATATATATATATATATATATATATATATATATATATATATATATATATATATATATATATATATATATATATATATATATATATATATATATATATATATATATATATATATATATATATATATATATATATATATATATATATATATATATATATATATATATATATATATATATATATATATATATATATATATATATATATATATATATATATATATATATATATATATTACGGTGGATAAACAAAAAAAACATTGCCTAAGGCAATAAATAAATTTACCATTAGCTTAGCTGAATAAGCTCGGTCTACACTTGAAATAGTGTTAAAATAACTGGCTAGGAAATATGTCAACTTGCATTTTATTTCTAAGTAAAATTGCATAGAAAACATTATTATACTTTTAGCCAGTCTGATGATGGAAAGAGAAAAGGCACTAAATTGAATAGGTCTATACCTGAACCTATTATTGCTACTCTAGGGTGAGGACTGAAGCTGAAGCACCACAATTTAGAGCGGTGCCAAAATGATCACTTAAATGGAAACTATAATAAATAAACGGAGCGTATTTCATGACTAGATTGAAAGATGTAGGTGCTAAAATAAGCAATTTTAGATCTTTATGCACTGTTTCTGTATTTATATTTCGAGATCTTTCTCCAATCATGATAAAGAGCAACGCGTCAAAGTGGTGTATGTTCTTCAATCGCTTATGGCAATGGTTATTTAATAAATTGCTCCTGTCATTAATTAAGGAGCCATAACCCCTCTATCATCACTGATGGTCAAAGCTCCTCACCGAGAGTTCATCTTCTCCAGCCAAGTATATCAGTTGCCATGGTTCAGATCTGTTTCAATCTCCATGTTTTTATTTTAAATGTTGGTTCTATAGGGGTATTGTATAGTAAATCTATACATGTAAATTGTTGTTCTGCGGTAAAAATAATGAACGAAGTGTACGATTTTTCTCTTTTCAGTACCAAAATAAAAAAATAAACTTTGCTTGATAACACATTTGGTGATATGAGAAACTCATATTACAAAATGTCTAAAATTATCCTTACCATTTATATAGCACATCTAAATCTAGGCCTACATCTAATTCGATGTGGCAACCTAAGTTTTTCGACTGTGACCCCACCTCAACCCTCTTTGTCATGTAGATTATAAGAGACTGAAAGGTAGGCCTATTAGCTAAAGCCTGATTTCAAAGACGAACCGGTATTCTATCAAAAGCATAACTTTGTAAATACGAATTTACGAAATTCTGATTTGGAAGTTCTTTCTGAATTAGTATTTTATTTACAGAATAAAGTCATTTTCGTTCAGATAATTTACACTAAAGCAAAAATGGAAGAGTGAAAAAGTTAAATGATTAGACTTATAGAAAGGTATTTCTGTCTACTTGTAAAGCTTTTCATGCAATCAACTCAAATTATGTAGGGAATCGGACGCAGTGATGACAGGGAGTTTAACGGGAGACGAAGATAAACTCTTTTGTCATAGAAAATTACAATTATTTTCTGTATTGTAAAATTAATAATTGCATATTGAAAAACATGTCTTATTAAGCCAGTTTTACATAAAATATTAGTTTTTTGTAAAGTAGAAATAACAAATTTAGTACTGTAATGTTTGATGTCGGACTCTTACCTTTGTTGCACGGAATTGAATGGTTCTATTTTTGAGCTAATAAAAGGCAAAATGTGGAAAGAAAATTAATTTTACTAATGTATATATGCATATGATTAGGGACGTCTGATATGAAATCTTCCTAAATTCACTTAAAAAAAATATTATATATATATTAAATTTCATCTGGTCACATTATAGGAAATCCTAAGTCTTTCCGTTTCACAAGTTTTCGTTCCGTTATGTTCAGCATCATTCTCTATCACGAGTGCAGTTCTGCTTTTTAAATGAAGAAGAGTAGATGTTAAAAAGCAAGAAGAGTAGATGTCCTCCAGCCTCTGAAGCATTAATCTAGTGAATGGCTTCCATTTCAGGCTTTTTGAATGACACTGACAAGACTTAGAGCAAATCAAATTATGCAGGAAATCGGACGCACTGATGACACCCAGTTTGGAGACGACGATCAGTTTGCTGGAAGACTTCTACAAACAACAGTGGTTATTTTATTCAATCTATTCAATATTGTTATGAGCTTTTGTCATAGGAAACAAAGATTATTTTTCCTTTTATAGTTATTAACTTACAAACTGAAACAAAATTCCCATAAAATATTTGTTTTTGTAAGCTAAAAATAACGAATTTAGTACTCATCAATTATTAACTATCGCGTATATATCTTCCGTCAACTCTCTAGTGATCGATATATAAAAATAAAAAAAAAAAATTCATGCGCTCTCGTCCACCGGGCAAAAAAAAAAAAAAAAGTGTTCTTTTAATTTCCATCATAGAAATTCCATCACAAAATAGGCTGAACTAACGAACGCTTGGGTGAAGACAGTTCCCAGTCATTTTCCCGAATATCTTAAATAAGGGAATTGGTAGATCTGCCCAAAACTTCCGAAATATCCAAAATTGAAATGAATATAATTGTGGAAAGATGAGAATTCCTTCGTTAGAGTTCATAAATGTTCCCTTTTAAAGATTTCAATTACAGGTAAAGGAGAGGAAGCAATGATTGATAATATATGAGGCTGACATCGAAGGCTATCAGTGATCGGATAAAGGTCAAGGTGAAGGTCATTTCCACTAAAGGTGACAAACGTTCTTTGAAGTTGTTATCTGGAAGGAAGATTTACCAACGGTTGAATTATCATAATTTCTTATAAAACACAATTCTTAAAGTAGTTTTTTACTGCAGGTTAGAAGAGTAAGATGACACAAATTACCTCCAGTTCTATAATATGCCAACACCTGGCAGGGTTTCACATCAACGGGATTTCCTGCAGCCATTATTTGCTCAAAAGTAACTGATGACTAGAGAGTTTAAAGACGCTGGATTGTTAATCATTAATAAGTTCTAAATTAGTTATTTTAGCTTACAAAAACAAGTATTTCATCTAAAATTGTTTTTAGTAAACCTTTCTTTTTGAATTTGTAGTAAAAGATCTATAAAAAAAAATATTTGTTTACTATGACAAAAGGTCATAATAGTATTAAATAAATGTATGTACGTATACACACACACGCATATATATACAGTATATATATATATATATATATATATATATATATATTTATATATATATATATATATATATATATATATATATATATATATATATATATATATATATATATATGACATTTTTTTTTATCACATCGTGATTTATATACGGTCATGAAGCTACAAATATCGCTTAATATCAAATCCACGCTACCTCGGGAATATCCCCGATGGGGAATTATCACCGAGGGGGAATTTATAAGTGATAAATGGACGGGCACTGCCGAGTCTCGATCCCACGACACTGACGCACATCCAGCGAATCCAGTCGACGCTAACCACTGAGCTATCAAGAGAGGTATATAAAATAAGCTCAGTGGTTAGCGTCGACTGGATTCGCTGGATGCGCGTCTGTGTCGTGGGATCGAGACCCGGCAGTGCCCATCCATTTATCACTTATAAATTCCCCTTCGGTGATAATTCCCCATCGGGGATATTCCCGAGGTAGCGTGGATTTGATATCAAGCGATATTTGTAGCTTCATGATCATATATATATATATATATATATATATATATATATATATATATATATATATATATATATATATATATATATATATATATATATATATATTTGTATATATATATATGTATGTATATATATATATACATATATATATATATATATATATATATATATATATATATATATATATATATATATATATATATATATATATATATATATATATATATATATATATATATATATATATATATATATATATATATATATATCGCTTTTCATAAAGCCATGGACCATCTGCGTGACGACGTAAATTGTTTGATCCTTAATGTTTCTCAGCAAAAGTTCAATAAATCAACAGTTCCAAAAACATTCTTATCTCCTTTTCTGTAAAGCCTTGCTCAAAAGTGACATCAAGCCGTTGCATATGGGCAAAGGCTTGCTGGGATTCATCTGGGATTCTATCACAACCTCATGTGGAAGGAATTTCAGTTCTTATCACTCACGTTTCACTGAAGAGGAAGAGCAACTGAGTTCTTTTCCTTTGCTTTGTGATTCTTGCCAACTTTTGATTACTTTTGTAAAGAAGCAGAATACTAAAATTGTGCAACTGCTAATAACAAACTTATTAATGAGTGAATTCTTATCACATATAGTAGCATAATTGCATTTTTCAAAAACAAATTGTAGTACCTTGGCGCTGCTGTTGTCAACAATATTTACTGTATTTCCTCTCATAATTTCATCAAGAGCAGCACTTTGACGCACATTTTAAATAAAAAGGTAGTCCTTGAGCTACAGACAATATCAGGAGATAAAACTGAACCTTGAAATAGGGAGCAAGCTGGAGCTGCATTTGAACAATCAAAAATCCAAAGTTCCACCGACGTCAAACCTTCGTCCAAAGTGGCAAAGCGCCGTCGTTACTATTTTTCTGGTGAATTGATAATTTTTTTACGAAACATCATAATATGAATTTCTTTATTACCTTTACAAGACACCACAGACTGAAAGTAGAGAGATGGTGGAGAGTGAAACTCGAATCCTGAATTGGGTTTTGTATGGACGCTTCTGTCAGGAGTGAGCTTAGATTGTATTGGAGTAGTTGCCACTTTGGCTCAGCATATAAGAATTCTGGCAATATAAATGAAATATATCCTTGAATAACTCCTTGTTATATATTTCTATGTCTGCCTGTCTGTCTCTCTTTATTAGTGGGAAAAGTGTCTTCATCTATGCTTTTTTTTTTACAAAGAATTCAAATCAATTAAATTGAGCTAGAAAGAGAGACCTCATTGATGTGTAAATAGCCAAAATTATCCTGGAAAATAGACCATACAAATCCAGATAGTTTTAGTCTGAATTCTTCCGTAAAGGCTGCTCCGATTAACATGATTCAATTCCATTCTACGTTTAACTAATTACATCAGTTTTATACTTTTAACATGTACAAATTACTTCGAACGACACCAGTACTGCTGGCAGTTCCTTAGCCGAGTTTTTATGCAATCATTTCTTTACTCACTTCATAATTCATCCCTCTCGTAATGTGATTTTATTCTTAGAACATCTGATATTCTTTGTCGCTTTTGTTCCTCTTTTTTTTTTTATCCTATTGCTTATTTTTTTTTCTCCAAAGAAAAGTTTAATGTTTATTATTTATTATTTTAGGAATGTGTGAAGTTTTTCTTTACAATAAAAATGAACCCAAGTCACTGATTCCATGTACTTTAAGTCAACTGGAACTGGAGAGAGAGAGAGAGAGAGAGAGAGAGAGAGAGAGAGAGAGAGAGAGGGAATGTAACATCCTGATCTACATTACTTATCGCATTTTTATCTTATTGTTCATATTGTCGACGATTCTACAAACGAATCTAAACATTACGTCCTAACCGAAAGACAACTTCAACTTTCGTGGGTCCACCGCAATTTTTCAATACCGGACTCTGAGTAACCCGCGTTTAGGTTTTGGCTGGCCGGTGAAACTTAGGGTGTAGGAATTTAAACCGATTAAATACCTATCTCGGCTAAAGGAAAAGGATGGGACAGGAACGGCCTGATGTGGATAAGTCTGAAGTTTGGCTATCGAAAATTTCAAACACTATAACTATAACTATATATATATATATATATATATATATATATATATATATATATATATATATATATATATATATATATATATATATTGGTGATTGCATGTTCCTTCTAATATTTGGCGTGATTTGTTCCAATCTGCGTTAAAATATTTGGTAAACATGAAAGAGTTCTGCATGAAAAACTTAATCCGAAGCACATTTCAAGGGCTTGACTTCAGCTATCGTGATATTTAATTCTGGACCAATAAACACTTTTTTTTTTATAGTCTCTCAGCTCGATAGCATTACTTACAGGCATAACATACATCTGAGGGCGAAATTTAAGTTGTCGCATTCAACCAGTCATCGTCATGCCACCACCACTGGCTCTTCGTTGGGTGAGCCGGTAGAGCTGCGGACTGTCACACGATGGACCGGAGTTCAATTCCCCCGGCCGGCTGATGAAGAGTTAGAGGAATTTATTTCTGGTGATAGAAATTCACTTCTCGCTATAATGTGGTTCGGATTCCACAATAAGCTGTAGGTCCCGTTGCTAAGTAACCAATTGGTTCTTAGCCACGTAAAATAAGTCTAATCCTTCGGGCCAGCCCTTGGAGAGCTGTTAATCAGCTCAGTGGTCTGGTCAAACTAAGGTATACTTAGCCACCACCACTTCCAAGAGAATTATCGATTGAAGAAAATAGAGAAAGTATAAGTTTCATAAGAAAAAAAAAAATTGCCGAATGCATCGGCGCTGAATGAACGAAAGTTTTGGAAATGTCATCATTTTTTTTTTTCGTAATTTCGTTATGCCTGCCATTTTCGTACAATTTTGATATAAATAATATTTCAATTTTATGAAACCTGCTATGAGCTTCTTTCAAAGAAAAGATAAGAATATGAGGCATGTGAGGTTGCAGTTAACGACCTTTGAAGGAAATCATATGCTATCATTCAGTGCCACTTTTGAGCGACGCTTCACAAAAAAAGGAGATATGAACAATTTTAGCATAATAGGTTGACTGCAGTTCAGCTATATATATATATTATATATATATATATATATATATATATATATATATATATATATATATATGTATGTATATATATATATATATATATATATATATATATATATATATATATATATATATATATATATATATATATATATATATATATATATATATATATATATATATATATATATATATCTATATATATATATATATATATATATATATATATATATATATATATATATATATATATATATATATATATATATATATATATATATATATATATATATATATATATATATATATATATATATATATATATATATATATATATATATATATGCACGTATGTGTGTGTGTGTGCATTTTACAGCAAGACTGTAAAAGCAGGGATTTCACGAAATCCTTGAAATTTTCTGGGAATTCTTGAAACTACCAAATCACATAGGGACATTTGATCCCTGAGGGGCTAGTACTAAACATGTCGAAACAGTGATTCATCTACATTGTTTCGCCATGTTTAGTACTAGCCCATCGGGATCAAATGCGTTTTGCCGCGTTTAGTACTACCCACTCGGGGTTCAAATGCTCCCAAGTGAATTGCAGATTTCACGAATTCCCTGAAAAATTCAGGGATTTAGTGAAATCACTAGTTTCACAATCTTGATGTAATAATATATATATATATATATATATATATATATATATATATATATATATATATATATATATATATATATATATATATATATATATATATAATTTATTTTGATATATGACGTATCCTTATCTCTTAGTCTCTGTTCTTGATTTTCTTTGCGTTTGGCCTTCTAGAACTTCGACAGCTTCGATGACAGAGCTTCGGAATTGACAACTGAATTTTTGCCGCAGGGGCAAATGAAAGGTACAAAGCGCCACCCATGCCAATGGCATTGCTACTCTGCTAATTCCCAACAATCCCTCGCTCCCAGTACATTCGGGAGGAAATATAATCCTATTGCCCTTCTGTTCACCAAGAAAAAAAAAAAAAAAGCACAAAATGTGGTGTTTTGTTTTTATCCCACTTTTGGTTGCGCTTCAGAACACTTGGCCAAGAACAGTTCCCAGTCATTTTCACGAATACCTGAGATGAAGGAAGTGACAGTTTTGCCAAAACCTGAAATCTCTAAAATTTAAGAGTGGAAAGCTCAGAATTCCTTTGTTTGGTTTTAAAAAATTTTCTTTTCTTTATGATTTCATTTACAGCTAAGGCAGAACAAGCAATAATTGATAGTAAATGAGAATGACATCGAAGGACTATCAGTGATCCGGGATACAGTTAAAGGGAAAAGTCACCTCCACTTAAGGTGACATTCACATTCTTCGTGGTTATTTTCTGGAAGGTAGCTTGACCAGTGGTTATATGATGATCATTCCTTAAAACTAACGTAATACATAACTGTCAACACATTTGGATGATTTATTTTTCTTTCATGTTTACCTCAAAAATAATATACGTATGTTACAAAACTAGTGCTTAACGGAAAATGGTTGGTCATTACAGTGATAAATTTGTTATTTTAACCTAATAGAACGCAAGTATTTTATGTAAAATTAATTTCAATAATTTTTTTTTCAATATTTTAATAAAATTCTATAAATGAAAAATTATACTTATTTTATATAAAAAACATTAGTAATATTAAACAAATTTAATATAAATAACGACTGGAGTCTGAGAGAACCCATCCCAATGAGCTGATCCTCGTCTCCTAAACTCCCTGTCACCACTGCGCCCGATTGCGTGCTTAATTTAATTTGCTGTAAGACTTGTCAGTGTTATCTGTAATGAAGAACGCGACCAGTCCAATGGATTTCTGTTCCAGAGACTAGAAGACAATTATTTTTTTTAATAATAAAAAATGCAGTCCTGACACTTCAGAGCGAAAGAAAAAGTTTGATCCCAATGGAATAAGACTTTTTTTTTTTTTTTTTTTTTTTTTTGAGAGAGAGAGAGAGAGAGAGAGAGAGAGAGAGAGAGAGAGAGAGAGAGAGAGAGAGAGAGAGAGAGAGACTCCAATGAATAAAGTGTACGTGTTTTGGTGATTTATTTAAAATTCTCTTTTTTTATCAACAGATTAGATAACAATGTAACAGCATAATATGTAACAAAGCCTACCTATTTAAAGAAAGGCATCAACAGTAGACTAAAGATCTTTTGTATAGGTCTAAACGTAAAACTGTTTTTTTTATTGTAGTACAAACTGACCGAACGAAAATGAAATTAAATTGTAAATAAATTGCTAATTCAGAGAGACTTCCGAAATTGAACGTTTATAAATATGCGAAATATAGGTAAAAGGAAATTCCCAATAAAAAAAAAAAAATGATTTCAATAAAGTATCAATTCGATTTTCAAATCAGGCTTTGACTATAGGCCTACCTTTCAATCTATGTATATATATATATATATATATATATATATATATATATATATATATATATATATATATATATATATATATATATATATATATATATATATATATATATATATATATATATATATATATATATATATATAATATATATATATATATATATATATATATATATATATATATATATATATATATATATATATATATATATATATATATATATATATATATATATATATATATATATATATATATATATATATATATATATATATATATATATATATATATATATATATATATATATATATGTGTGTGTGTGTGTGTGTGTGTGTGTGTGTGCATCTGTTCGTCTGTGTGAGTGTAGGAGTATTGATATTTTAGGAAAAAACTAAAAAGATCGGAAAAATATAAAGCATTCAAGATATTTTGTTTTTGTGTTTCTTTACTAACTTTCCTTTTAAAGAGGATTTTTTTTATGACAGTGACTTTAATTCCATCAGTGGACACTGAGAGTAAAAGAAAGAGGGTCGTGATGAAGGAGATACTATTCGGACTAAAACAAACAAAATTTTCTTTTTCTGGATACCCAGCTTTGACCAGATGTGCTATAATTGTTTTATATTTTACAATTACATTTCAGGGTGTTGGGGGGTCAGTTATTATTATTATTATTATTATTATTATTATTATTATTATTATTATTATTATTATTATTATTTAATAGCTCCTTAAAGGTGATTAATTCTATTTATTTAACTAAACCAATGGAAAAACCATAATTAAAAATAATCGAACTAAATCACGGTTCGCACATGACTGGTAAGAAAATAATGAAGATTTATTATGCTTGACTGTGTTTTCTTTCAACTTTAGGGGTTCGTAAAGAAGAATGAAAGGGGAATTAGTATTCTTTCCGTACTATTTCTCTGCATTGCGAAGAAGTTTTGGAAACTTCTCGTTATTACATTTTTTTCTTGAAGTTTCCGGGATCCCTTAGGAATATTGTATATATTTAAGGGACATAGATTCAATTCATAACTGCCATACTATAAGATGTGATGAAAGAGAGATAGCTGCAAGATGGTACTAGGTCAAGCGATCAGTCGCAAAATCATTGCATTCAGCAAATAGTTTGGTTACTTCAGCTGTTTTGGCTTGATGAACACACAATATTGACTCTGGTATGTGAAACAGATGACCGAGTTGGTATGCGAGTACATAAGTTCGTACGTTAGAAAATATAGATTTTGTGTCTAATTCTGCCCAAAAGTAAGTCTGATCGTTCATTAGCGAAGCAAGTGCGTTGTCGTCAAGACGTAGCTTTGAGTGTTCCAATCTCTTAGAAACTGGCAGAATAAGGTAAAGTTCAGACTTTTCATTTTTCTGTGTGAACTGTGAACTTGTGAATTTTACCATGATTTCAAGACACTTATGAATTTGTGTGGAGAGTATCGAATTCCTTTTAAGATTAGAGAAGAAGTAGAAAAAGAAGTTCAGAAGTGGGAGTCGGAAGGTATTATTAGGCCGAGTTCCTCACCTTTTAATTTTCCTTTACTAGCGGTCCCAAAGAAAGACGGTTGTATCAGAGTATGCGGTTGTATCAGAGTATGCGTAGACTTTCGTAAATTGAATGAAAAGACATGCCCAGATAGATACCCTGTAGCTTGTTTGCCTGATTTATTTGTTGAAATCGGTGGCAAGAATATATATTCGTCTATAGATCTTATGCGGGGTTTTTTGCAAGTTCCTCTTAGCGAGAATAGTCGTAAATTTACAGCATTTTCTATACCAAAGGGGTATTACGAGTTTAATAGGATGCCTTTCGGATTACAAGGGTCCCCAATAACATTTACTAGGCTGGTTAACACAGTACTTCACGGTTTATTAGGAAAGTCGGTATTTGTGTGCATGGATGACATTCTCATATGCACAGATACAATCGAAGAACATCTAAAGGTGTTAAAAGAAGTCCTCAAGCGATTACGGTTCACTGGATTAAAAGTCAAATTGGCTAAATGTGAGTTTCTGAAGAAAGAAATTGTCTATCTAGGTCATGTTATCTCTAAAGAAGTAGTCAGAGTGAATGATGACAAAGTCAAAGCTATCGTGAGTTTTCCAGTTCCTAAAACCAGGAAGCAGATTCCTAGGTATGTCGGGTTTCTTTCGCCGTTTTTTGCGGAATTTTTCTACAATAGCATCTCCATTGACAGATCTATTAGCAGAAGACGTCAAATTTGTTTGGGGTGACAGTCAGCAATTAGCTTTTGAGAAGCTTAAGAATGCTTTAGTGAATCCACCTGTTTTGAAGTTTCCAGATTTTAGTCAACCGTTCACCTTGGTGACTGACGCAAGTCAGGAAGATATAGGTGCGTGTTTGATGCAGAAATTTGAGGGAAAATTACACCCAATTGCTTTTTATACCAGAAAGTTCAAAACGTGTGGTAGTAACGAAAGGCTGATGTCAGTTGTGGACAAGGAGGCTTTCGCAGTCGTCTCTAGCCTTGTTCATTTCAAGATGTTGTTGGGAAATAAAGTTGAGATTTTTACAGATCATCAACCGTTGCTAGAGCTTTTTAATAAGCCAAATTTATCGCCCAAGAGAGCACGTTGGTTTTTGACATTGAGAGACTTTGATGCAAGCCTCAAATACATTGAAGGTAAGCATAATGTAGTTGCAGATGCATTGAGCAGATATTTTCCGGTTGAGGATGAGGGAGTACGTACCGAATCCTGTGCGGAACACGAGAGTGGACATTTGGTGTCTCATGTCTCGGATACTAGTAGTTCTGAGATATCTCATGTAGGAGACAAACACGTTCCTATAGCGCATACTTCGGAGAGAAATAGTGTGTCGGCAGTCCCGGAAGAGATTGTTATTCGTGATGTTGAGGGAAACGCTGTGTGTTATGTTACTGGTGAAAATATCACTTGGGAGATACCCTTGCTCGAAGAGAAGCAAGACGAGGATAAATTATTGTCAGATGCTAAGGCATTTCTCAGAGGAGTTTCACCGAAGAAAGGGTAACAAGGCGACGTCATTCATTCTTCAAGGATCTAAGCTGTTTGACGCTTCTTATCGTGTGGTATCAACAGACTTCCTCGTAATTAGCAGTGCTGTGTTCAACAGTTCCGAGAAGATATTCATGCGTCATATGCGTAATGATCATGATGTAGTTCCAGTGCCTGCAACAGGGGTACCGATAACTGTTCCACCGTTAGAAGAAGACGATAATCCGTTGATGGTCGAGTATCAGCAATATATATTACCTTCTATATTGATAATCTTAGTGGCTATTCTACTGATAATTCTTACTGTGGGGGTAGTAAAGCTTATTTGTGCTTGTAAGAATACATGCAAGGGCTCTAAGAAAACGACCCCAGTGACTTTGCAAGTACTTCATGAGAGCAGTACTTAAAACTGCAGTGCAGTAGACATTGCTAATTGAGCATAGCTCTATTTGTTATGTTTTATACATATGTTTTTATTTTAGTTCGCCATTAAGAGAGCGAGAAGCTCTTATGGGGTGGCCGAGCACTATTTAAGGGACATAGATTCAATTCATAACTGCCATACTATAAGATGTGATGAAAGAGAGATAGCTGCAAGATGGTACTAGGTCAAGCGATCACTTGCAAAATCATTGCATTCAGCAAATAGTTTGGTTACTTCAGCTGTTTTGGCTTGATGAACACACAATATTGGCTCTGGTATGTGAAACAGATGACCGAGTTGGTATGCGAGTACATAAGTTCGTACGTTAGAAAATATAGATTTTGTGTCTAATTCTGCCCCAAAATAAGTCTGATCGTTCATTAGCGAAAGCAAGAGCATTGTCGTCAAGATGTAGCTTTGAGTGTTCCAATCTCTTAGAAACTGGCAGAATAAGGTAAAGTTCAGACTTTTCGTTTTTCTGTGTGAACTGTGTACTTGTGAATTTTACCATGCTTTCAAGACACTTATGAATTTGTGTGGAGAGTTGGACATAACCATTTATGTCACTTTAATATTCTATTTTATTGTGTATTGCTTAACCATTATTAATCATGCATTTTAGACTTTCGTTATTATGTTTTGCACTTGTATATTTTTGGGAGATTACTATTGTGCTTAATTCTTTTGACAGATGTCTGTGGAATTGGTGTGGTTATAGAAAAGACAATGCAAACCTTTGCAATGTAGGTGTTTCTCATGTGGTTGACTTAAGACTAGACTTATGATGTCTAATATGGAGAGTGTGAGAGTTTTTGTGTTTAAAAGGCTTAGCCATAATAAGACCTTTAGTCAGAGTTAGATTATTTTGACTTGATAACTCATTTATTATGCATTTTAATCTTTTCTTTGTTCATTCATTACTTGTTGGGTTGGTTTGAATAATAAATCTATTTTTGTAGGAAAGATTGCGTTTCCTTAGATGATCCATTCCTTTTGAGGATGATATTTGAGAGAGAGAGAGAGAGAATGCGCGGGGCGAATGCTGAATACGAGAGAGAGAGAGAGAGGGGGGAATCTGTGGGCTGAGTGATAGGGAGAGGGGAGTGAGTGTCAGGGGGAGGTACCAGGGTCGAAATCACCATGCTTTCCTGTCGATAGATCGCAAAGACATGTTACGTAAACATTTCTACACGAAATGCTGAATCTGTTGTAGGGGGTATAACATATAAATAAAATTTGTTTAGATGTTGATCTTTTCTTCTTTTCTATAGTTAGAGATAGGTATTGGAGGTTTTAGCGGAATCCCTTAATACCTTTCCTTTCCCTTTGGTAACCAAGAGCTAGTTGCCATGACTGGCTGGGTGAGTCATTTCCCTTGAAAATGACTTTCCTGTGATCGTTTAAGTTTTGCCTCTAGTGGCCCAGCTTTTTGTGAGAGTGAAATGTGACTTCAGGTTCTGGTTAAATAGAGAAAAAGACACTGCTTTCTCCGGAAAAAACGACTAGCTAGTACAGAAATGAACCGAAGTATGAAATTGCAAACAAAAATGCCCCCAAATATGACAAACGCTTCTGGCAACAGTAATATCTCTGTGAAGGTACTGGCAGCATTCCATCATTTCCTCATGGCCAAATGCCCGAATTCCACTTTTACCTGGATTGTGAAATCTTTGTTTTCCTTGGATTCCTGCAACGGAAGTCAAAATTTCTTCACTTGGCTCTTATGACTTTGTAGTGACAATCGTCGAGAATTTAAAAGGGAACTGCGGTTATTACAGTTACTCATGTATTTGGTAAAAAAAAAAAAGAAGTTACCAGTATATTCTCTCTCTCTCTCTCTCTCTCTCTCTCTCTCTCTCTCTCTCTCTCTCTCTCTGTATATATATATATATATATATATATATATATATATATATATATATATATATATATATATATATACAGAAGATAAAAAAAACCAAGGCAATGAATAAATTTGCCATTAGCTTAGGTGAAGAAGTTCGGTCTACGCTTGAAACGTTATTAAAATCACTTGCTAGGAAATACGCCAACATGCATTTTATTTTTATAGTGAAATTTCATACAAAACATTATTATAGTTTCAGCCAGTCTGGTAATGGAAAGGGAAAGGCCATAAATTGCACACCGTGTAGAATAGCCTATATCTAAACCTCTTATTGGTACTCTAGCGTCAGGATTGAAGCTGCAGCACCACAATTTACGAGCGGTGCCAAAATGATCACTTTAATGGAAACTGTAATAGATAAACGGAGTGTATTTCTTGACTAGATTGAAAAATGTACCTGTTAAAAATAAGCAATGTTAGATCTTTATGCACTGTTTCTATGTTTATATTCCGAGATCTTCCTCCTTTCATGATAAAGAGCAACACTTCAAAGTGTTGTATCTTCTTCAGTCGCTTATGGCGATGGTTGTTTGATAAGCTGCTTCTGTCATTAATTAAGGAGTCTAACCCCTCTTTCATCACTGATGGTCAAAGCTCCTCACGAAGAGTTCATCTTCTCCACACAAGTATTTCAGTTACCACGGTTCAGATCTGTTTCAATCTCCACGTCTTGTTTTTAAATGTTGGAACTACTGGGTTTTTGTATTGTAAATCTTCACATGTAAATTGTTGTTTTGCGGTAAATATAAGAAACGAATTGTAAGATATTTCTCTTTTGAGTATTAAAATAAACAAATAAACTTTGCTTGTTACCACATTTTGCAATATGAGAAACTCAAATCGCAAAATGCCTAAAATTATCCTTACCATTTATAAAGCTCATCTAAATCTAGGCCTACATCGAATTCGATGTGGCAATCTAAGTTTTTCGACTGTGACCCCACCCCAACCCTCTCTGCCATACAGACTATAAGAGAGATTTAAAGATAGGCCTGTGAACCTAGGTCTGATTTGAAAGGCGAACTGGTATTTTATCAAAAGCATAACTTTGTAAATACGAATTTCTCTTTACACAGTTGCAAACATATTTACGAAACTCTGATTTGAAAACTCTCTCCAAATTAGTATTTTACTTACAGCATAGATTCATTTTCATTCAGACAATTTATACTAAAGCAAAAATGGAAGAATGTTTAGACCTATAGAAAGGTATTGCTATCCACTCGTAAGGATTTTCATTAAATAGGTTTAGCAATGGATCTACACTTGTGTTTAATAGATTCTCTTTCAAAAAGCTTCCGTTCCATTGTGTTCAAACTCATTCTCTCTGAGTATTAGATTTACATTTTTTATGAACAAAAATAGTTGCATTCTAGCCTCTGAAACTGAAATCTAGTGAATGGCGCTTTCTTTATTACTGCCTCCATCGCAGGCGTTTCGAATGACACTGACAACAAGACTTGGAGCGAATCAAATTCTGCAGGAAATCGATCCCTGTGATGACAAGGAGTTTAGCAGGAGACGAGGATCAGCTCATTCGAATGGACTTTTCAGACTGCAGTACTTATTTTATTAAATTTGTTTAATATTACTAAGATTTCTTATATAAATTAATATAATTTTTCATTTGATATAATTTTTAATTAGATATTGAAATTTTTTTTTATTGAGACTACTTTTACATGAAACATTTGTATTTTTTATGGTTGAATTAAATTAATTAATGTATTACTCTAATGACCGACCGCTTGGCATTGTGTATTGTAGATGTTTTGTCGTCCAGGAATTATTTTTGAGCTAATATGCTTGAAGGAAATTTTGGGAGATATTGTCATACTGCATCATTAAATGTAATTTGTGTTATCTTGCATTCCTAAGTTGGGGGAAAAACAATGCTTTACGATTGTAGGCCAATAAATAGAGGGCAAATATCTAGAGGTGTTATCTGCATACCACAGACCCTCGCGGACATTTTGAGTCTCTTAACAACGCAAATTGAATCTGGGTTCAGTGCGATTGTGATTTTTTTTTCTGTCACGAGCTCAATAATGGTATGATGCGCGGCTTATAATTGCCAAAATGGGAAAAACAATTCTTCGAGAGAGAATGGGATAGCATTTCACAGGTAAACGAAGCATGATAGAATTTATTTATCCTTAATTTTGTACTAGACAGATAATGTCATCTCAGCAGTAGATTCGCTTTCTCTATTTAACGTGTCTCATATATTCAACATAATATCGTGGCACACAAACGTAGTAGCAATATGATTTTGACATCAGAATATCATGATGTAAGGTAAGAACGATCTTTTTAAAAATGCTTAGCAGTACGTAGGCCTATAGGTATGACACTAGGTGCGTAAAGCAGTCTCGTCTTTTAAGGAAGTTACTGAGATTTATGAGGACACCTGCTGTATTTTGTCGATCATTAAGAATTATCTGCAGTATGTAGGTGTGTAGGATACTGGGTGTGCCATTATTTTTTTCCAGCTTTAGACATCAAAGGCAGTGTTAGATCTGCTTAACAAAATGCTTATCACCGAACTTGGTTTTTCAATGAAATTCCGAAACGCCACACTTAGGCAGAATGCTTCAGGAAGACGTAGACAAAGCGAGAAAACAGCTCTTATCATTCGATTCTAAGCAGTAATAGTTTTTTTTTTTTTTTAGCAAATTCTTTGTGTCAATATGTCATACTTTGAGCATATTATTGTGGCACATAAATGCAATGGCGACTTCAGTTTTTAAATCGAAACATCATTCATCTTATGTATGGCACATCATAACAGGTAAAAGCGAGCTTGTCCGTTATTGAAAAGGCTTAGATGTGTGGGGTACTGGTTGCGTCAACAAGTCTCGTTTTTTAACCAAACCCTAGAAAACTGTTATTACTCATCGAAGTGAAAAATAGTTATAATTTTAATGTATGTTTTCAGCGAACCAGATGTCTCATAGATTGGTAATAGCAAGAGGATGAAATTTGGTATCCTAGGCTAGACCGTGCCGTCAAATTATTCATTGGTAAGGTGTTAGCCATGATTTAAACCTTTCTCTACTTTGCTTTCGAATATATAAAAACAAATTCTCTATGGTAAAAGTTATCGAACCATCACGAGAAGAAAAAGTATCCTTACAGAATGGTAACAGAAAGGAAAAGAATCTTAACCTAGCAAGTGCTAGTCTCCTGGCTACGGATTCTGCATGCATTTTATTGCTCATTATTCCAAATAAGCCAAAATTACTTTATGGCATTCCTCATCTAACAATTCTTTCTCATTGTCGTTCCAAAGACATGGCTGCTACCTTTTCTTTCGCCGGTTTTGTTTAAGATGCCGAGCATGGTGATCGTGTGTATATGTATGTATATGTATATATATATATATATATATATATATATATATATATATATATATATATATTAGATCATACACGTTAGTGGCGCCCTAGGCGGTCTCTGAAAGCGCCGCCCATTCACGTGCTAAGTACTCAGGTGGTGGAAATTCAACGCAAATTTTGAGCCTTAACATCTCAGTCATTTATTCTATTTCATAAAGCTAAGCCAAAAACACACAGCAGGTTTACACTGGACCCTGCTCAAAAGGTGCCAGAGTGCCACCCACCTGGACAGTGCCTCCCGGGGCTGACCTTAGTTATGCCGATGGGTGAACAGGTAAAAGTGAACTGGAAACAGAAGCATTAACCTACATGCAAGAATAAATAACAGATAAATTACGTTATTGAATATGATACATCTCAATTTTCTCTACTGGATATATTATATTTACAAGAGATAATAAGAAACTGAATTCCACAGCTATCAAGTCTCTTGTGGTGTGGTCTGATAACGATGAAATCTCTGAAGATGATGATTTAGATTAAACTGGCCATATACTACCATGGGTATAAATATCAGAAATCGTCAAAGAAGTTTTGTTAAAGAAAAAGACAAGAAGTTATAACCACCGGAGTTGTAAATTTCTAAACAGAATCAAGAACCAGCCTCAGAAAATATGAAACCGGAAAAATGCTCCAGATATGAAACAGGAACCAAATGGCTGTTAATAATGATCTCGCTGATACACATATGAAACGAAAACCTTGACATGAAAATCAGATTTTAAAGCAGAGGTTTTCTTTGAAAATATTAAGTTAATCGTGTGAACACGACGTCTTCCATGTTGAGAAGATAGTCATGGTGAAGGTTTGTTTTTATTGATTTTCTTTGCCTTTGTTTATTCCCCTTTTATTATCCTTTTTCTTATACTCATAACTTTTGCTGCAGATTATCTGATTTTTCTTCCCGTCTTTGTATCAATATCTTTCACTGTTTGGTTGTAGATCGGCATAATCGCTTCCATAGCAGGAAATCTGGACATCCGAAATACTGGAAAACTTCCATTTAACAAACTTTCACAATTGTTTGATTCTGGTTATAGAATAAGCACTGTAATGTCAGCAAACATTAGTTATGTAGTAAGCTACCTCTGTTTTCATCGGTTTAGCATTATTTTATTTATATACCCTGCTTCCCATTTTCTTTCTCATTCCGTTTTTGTGAACTTCATTTAAAACTTAATGGCATATCCTGCTTATTCCTTGTGAATGTTTTACTTTGTTTATATTTTGAATAATAATAATAATAACTAGAAAATACAGTTCCAGTTCCAAACAGCAGAGTAATTCAAGTATAGTTCAGTGCTGCTTTCGATTTGGTAAATATGTTTTAGGATTGATTCAAGATTTCCTTACAGGCAGGAAGGGAGCAGTGAATTGCTCTTGATGCGATCTTTAGTGAACGACGATCAATTGTGTCCGGAGTTCCACAAGGTAGTGCTCTTGGTCTGCTGTTATTTTTAGTGTAAACGAGTGATATAGCTGTTGGTTTAAAAAACAAGATTGTTCAGTATGCCGATGATGCACAACTTGTGGGTGTAGTAGTCTCCACTTGCGAGAAATGAAGCTGTCCTTAGTCTCAATCGTCACATGGGGCTGATTAGTGAATGGTGTAGTCGGTGGGGTATGAGGTTGAACTCCACTAAAACGCAGACAGAGATGATTAGTAGGTCTCGTACTGGTTTTTCACCCCATCCTCTCCTCCAAGTGAATGGGACTCTGCTGAATGACTATGCAGCTTTAACTATACTTGCTGTGACTTGTTACTCACATCTTGCTTTTGAGAAATGTCTGATGAGTCTCTGCAAGTGCCGCACGGAAATTAGGTATCGTACGTAAGGCCTCGTATATTTATAAGTGATAAAATCAATGCAATCTGTTTTAGGTCATTTGTGCTTCCTTTACTAGAATATCGTCCTCCAGTGTGGATGTCTGCTTCTGGCAAAGATTTTTCTCTTTTAGAGTGGTTCGTGGTGGTAGGTTTCTGTTTCCTAACGTTAGCTGTTATGACTTGGACCATTTTTCTCATTTAGTTCATCCCTGAACCTCTTCTCCTTCCGAGAGCAAACAGATTTGCTGAGCAGCAGCACCAACATGCAGTAAATGCACTTCGCTGCCGAACTTCTCAGTTTCAGAGGTCCCTCATTCCTCACACTGTTGGATTGTGGAGCATTCTCTCTGAGGATGTTGTACAACTGGAACCTCAAAATTTCAAGTGAAAATGCAATGCACTACTACCCTAAAACAAGTCTTATTGTATTTAAAAAATAATTACTTGGATTTTATTTATTTATTTATTAATTTGTTAATTTATTTTTTTTCTTTTCTAATAACTGATCTCTCCTTTCTGTCTTACCTTCTGTTGCTTCTTTGAAATGAACACATTAATAATAATAATAATAATAATAATAATAATAATAATAATAATAATAATAATAATAATAATAATAATAATTACAGCTCCCAACTCAACTCTGAATTTACATACAGTCGAGTACAGTATCTGGACACGAAAAGGGCAAAGCTTCAGGTTCTAGGGGAAGAACAGATCTCTAGCGATGGTGGTTTGGCTTTTATTTTATTTTATTTTATTTAGTTTCTTTCATTTCTTTTGCTCTTGCTTGTGTTGTTTCTATCTTTTCACGATTCCATTTGAAATATTTTGATATTTCTAATAACAAACATCATCAGGTTTTATCTTTTTTGTTTTTTTAATTTACAAATCCGGCTTTCATAAAACAGAAAAGAGAAAACAGAGGGAGGAAGAGAACGGATAAACAAAGAGCTATTATCTCAGAACGGTTTTGGAAACAAATTTCCAGTTAGGGCATAGTTTATTACATTCAACCTATTCTTTATTCCTCAGTTGTTTCTTTTATTTACTTTTTTTTATTTAATTTAGGCTTCCATCTTCCTAATACTTTTCGCCTTTAGTCCATCAACGACTGTTTTTGAACTCAAACCACTCATTGCCTTTTCTCTAATTAAGTCTCGTTCATAATGCATTTTTATCTTTTCATCTTGAAGGTAATTGATTCCATTCCTTCTTCTTCCTACTCCTTAGTTTTTACCTTGGCAAAGGTCCTCTTCTCATTCCTTATCACCTCCTCCCTCTCCTCCTGGCCCCCTACCCACTCCCCTGTTCCTCGACCTGAGATAGCCAACCTCCAAACCATGAAAGGAATTCCTATTCGTCCTTTGCAAAGAATCCTCTTCCTCCTCCTCTGTAAAAATTTGCTAATCCTCCATGAAAGCAATCTCCTCACCTCTCTCTCACTTGGCCATCCTCTTCTCTCTCTTTTTACTTTCTCTTTCCTTTGTGCATTGCTTTCATGCCTCAGTTCTTCCATTTGATGCTAATTAGTTTATTCGGTTAAACTGTTCCCCTGATGATCATCAAAGGACTTAGTGATGAACACTTTATTCTTGACGAGACAGTCGCCTTTGTCGAGTGGTTTTACAAAAACACTTATTGATGACATACGGGATTTGCGATGATTATTGGAGACGAGGAATTCAAAAAAGATGAAAATATCTGCGAATCTTTTTTAATCCTTATACTTGAGTTTTAATTAGATTCTTATTATCATGTAGGGAATATTAACTAATGTGTTTGTTTGTGTTTTCTTATATTAAAGAGGAGGCTTATAGTTTATTTCTATGTAAGGGGAAGTTTATGGAGAGGTCAATGATAACCCCACATAAGGCGGAAAATTTGAATGAAGGAAATAATTCTGAAAAATGCTGAAACAGTTCTCAAAGGGAACGACAGTCCTGTATATCAATAAGTGGAAACCATTACGAATTGGAAAAACGTCACAAAGATCTAGCTGAGCTTATCAATTCCAGGACCAGTGTCTAGAAAACCATAATCTTGATGGAAGGTTTCAGTAGTCAGCTGAAGAGGCACAATCAAGAGCAAGTGGCTGAATTCCATGAAAACTAAGACTCTACTCTCATAAATAACAGGATGCATAAACATACTGAATATTTCTAAATGTTTCATTTGACATTCGAGGCCAAACTCAAGTTACTGTGACACATAAAAGTGGAATCCTCCGCGTGCACGAAGCTATGTATTTTTGGGAAGGGACTTCTTACACAAAATTGCTCGAAATGATGGTTTTGTTTTTAGTTTTATGTAAAAGAAAACTATCGTGCCGGCTTTGTCTGCCTGTCCGCAATCTTTTATGTCCGCCCTCAGATCTTAAAAAATATTTTTCGATGGCCTTCATTATAAGCTGTAACGGCTGTTCTGAAAACTCGATTGCACCGAAGAAACTTCAGCGCATTTTTTACTTGTTTTTTTTTTTTATGATGCCATTTAAGATCTGATCCATCGTCGGCAAATAACCTGCTCAGCCATCTTCATGTACAGCACCTCTTTCGCCTCCTGAGTGAGTGGTGCTTATTACTTCAGATTGTCAGCTTTTCTTTCCTGCTGAGGTGCCTTCACGAAGGGCCGGTGAAATGACCAGAAATCTTTCCCTTCCGCTTCTGCAAAATTGTGAACAGTCTTCAGGCAGTGTTCACAATGATGGTGATACAAGTTTCGTGGGATTCCTAATGCTAATTTAAAAGGTCTTAACCTTCACCTATACATGGAGCTTCTCCTAATTTGTCATTTTCATATCTATATCTCATTCGTTATGTTTTTATCTCTTTATACTTGTGAGCTTTGTTTCATTAAACATTTTTTTTTTTGCACGTTCATGACTGTTTTGTCTCGATTATTATGATTTTCCTGGAAAATAATCAGTGAAACAATAATAACTGCATAAAATGCCCTACCGATTTTAAGTCAGATTGAGGAATAATAAAATTTGAATGTAGAAAGAAAGTACAGAAAAATAGGCAAAATTCAGTCGTGGGAATTTATATTTAGAATATCTTGACCTCCATATACTCATTTGCCCCCATTAGTAATCATCTCTAAGAATTCTCCTGAGTTTTCAAGAACTCGACGTCTTCATGTAGGAGCTCTACCTTCGTCGACAAACATTTCATTCCTCAAAAACTCCAGTCTTGCTTCTCTCTTACTAGGAAACGCAAAGAATAACACACGCTCAAGAAATAAATGCGCAAATATAAATTACCAATTCAGTGTCGACCGAAGGGAAGTAGAAAAGTGACCGATGGTAAATTTGAATACATTGCGTAAAAAATTATTTCTTAAGTCATTCTGCTCAGGCCTATTCTGCCATTCGCCATTTAGACGTTAAAAAAAAACATGCTACGTAGCGCAATAAAGGTATAGAACACTGAAACTGTTTGAATATTCTATCTAATTATATTTTCCTGTAATTTCACTCTCAAAAACACACATACATATGTGTATATATACATACATACATACATAATATATGTATATATATATATATATATATATATATATATATATATATATATATATATATATATATATATATATATATTCTTGTGGCCGAATGGGTTAGTGCGTCCCTGTAGTCCTGAGTCCTCGTCCGTCGCTGGGTCGGCCCCACGGGACGGTGGACTTATTATCAACTAAAAAATTCCCCTTCGGTAACATATATGAAAATATATTATTTCCGAGGTAGAGCGAATTGGATATTAAAGGACGATTGTAGCTTTCTGATTGTATATGAATCACGGTGATGTGATAAATAGTCATATATATATATATATATATATATATATATATATATATATATATATATATATATATATATATATATATATATATATATATATATATATATATATATATATATATATATATATTACTAAAAGGACCTCATTCAAACTGGATGGTATCTAATGGAGTTTTTATTCAAAAAGTTACAAGCTTTCTTGGACAAACAGTCCACATTATCAAGTATCCGGATACTTGATAATGTGGACTGTTTGTCCAAGAAAGCTTGTAACTTTTTTAATAAAAACTCCATTAGATACCATCCAGTTTGAATGAGGTCCTTTTAGTAATTCTACTAATGCACAGAACAATTGTGTATGTGATATAGTTATATATATATATATATATATATATATATATATATATATATATATATATATATATATATATATATATATATATATATATATATATATATATATATATATATATATATATATATATATATATATATATTATATACACATATATGCTGTCAAGAGTATCCTCTCATACGCCATCTTCCAGTCAATGAGTCAAATGAAATAAAGACTAAGCAACTAATTCATTTATCTTAGTATGATTCACTGTAGGCGAATTGGCCTCTACAAAATCTCTCTCGCCACTGCCTTGAAAGGAAAATGCTTGATCTTTTTTTGTTCAAGTGCTGCCGAAATTCCTTAAATTCCAGGTGCTGTCCCGGTCGGAGCTAATCGTTTCACGAGGAAGGTCAGCTGGCGGGCTGAACATGTGCATTCCGCCATCTTGAAACTGCAGCCATGCTGCCCGCATCTGCCATGCGGGCATAACGATCGCAACACCACCTGGGAGGAGAAAAAACGTAATTCCCGAAAGTTATAAGGGTCTTGGAGAGAGACGATCGGCCCGAACTGCCCCGACGCTACCATAGGATGGATGCCCAGCCCTTTGCTACATTAAACTGCCTATTTCTAACATAACACGTGGCTGGCAGTAACCAAAGTAACTTTTGCTGTGAAATTATTCGCTTGCCCTCCCTCTCGCTGGGCCCCATAAGAAGACTTCAGCTACTAAATAATGTAAAGTGCCGGATTTAAGGTCTTTTTTGTCAGTCACATCACTACTGTATTCGTCTCAAACTAATTTCTGTTTTTCTTTTCGCAGTGCAATATACTTACAGCGAGACCTGTATTGCTTTTTATACTTTTGCTGTATAATTTGCAAAGCATTGACGAGCAGTGTAACGTAATCGTAAAATATTCGAGTTGGTTGAATCGAGTTCAGAATAGGCATCTTCTATACAATTCCTCGATTCCTTCATTACAGCACTATTTTCAAGCGTTTCAATCACAGATCAGGAGTTAGTCAGCTGTGGATCTGTGCATCATTTTGTGTGCGTAGTGGCACCTACTGCATTGTTTGCAACGCCCTTTGAGGCGGGCACCTCACTGTGTTTCCTCCAGCAAATCCCCAGTCATTTGCTCTTCATCTTATAACACCAAGATTACACTACCATTCTTCTGATATGTTTTCTTTTATAAATGTAATTAATTAAGTTGAACCCCATTTTACCTAATCACTACCCTCTTGAAGTAGGCCTTCAGCCGTATTTTGGTGTTTATTATTTTAGCTAACCTCAAGGCCAGAGTCCAGATTTTTCGTGGTGCTTAAGGTAAGTTGCGTAATATCCTTAGTATATCCCATTGACCTCGCAAGACCCGAGCTTAAAACTAAAAAAAAAAACCATATATATATATATATATATATATATATATATATATATATATATATATATATATATATATATATATATATATATATATATATATATATATATATATATATATATATATATATATATATATATATATATATATATATATATATATATATATATATATATATATATATATACATATATATATATATACATATATATATATATATATATATATATATATATATATATATATATATATATATATATATATATATATATATATATATATATATATATATAAGAATTCCTCCAACTTCTAAACGGGACGTCAAATGAGTAAATACCGCAAGGAGACGGGGACTAAAATGAAGGCCTCCAAAGGTAAACATGGCACTGTGGGAGCAAATCTTAGCTGATGGGAGAGGGAGAGAAAGAGAGGGCTTTGGGGCCGATTAGTAAGGAGGGAGGAGACGAGCTTTTCAAATTAGGTGGCTATACAAAGAAAGAAAAAACTGGATTACGGAGCAATGCGAAAAGAATTTAAAAGGTATTGTTTAAAAGTCAGTGAAGAAAACAGAGAGAAGGAATTAAATGACGATAAGAACAGGACAAAAAAGAAGGCCCTAAGAAAACGAAGAAAAGAGAATAAATTTAGACATGAAAAGGAACAAAAACGAAAAAGAATGAAAAACCAGTGTAGGAAAATGAGATGATGTTATTAAAACTTAAGAAGAAGAAAGTGGTACTTGACAGAAAATGCAAACGGTGAACGAAAAATATTTTTGTGTCGGTCAATGAAAGAAATTTTCTGTGACTTCCTTCTCCACAAAAATATTTCCTGCTTTGACTAATGCAGACGACTGCTTTGCGTCATACATGTATTCACACACAAATGGTAATTTTTATAGCAATAATAAAGCAGAAAAGATCCTTAAGCGATAGTTTAATTTAAATTTTCTCTTCGTCTCATATAAGTAACTGTTTCCTTATATCTGTTGTTAGTCTTCAATTATATAACTTTTTACAAGCCATGTGCCGATGTATATCGAAAATGATGGCCCTTCGGAGTTCGATTAATTCTCGCTCCTTCCCCAAAAGTTATGCCATTAACAACTTTCACAGGAAAAATTATTTGTTCAAGTTTCCAATTCAGCAGTTCCCTCCTTCCTTCCCTCCAGTGAAAGCATTCACGAAGACTGTTCTTTTTGGTCTAAGAACCTGGAAGGAGCCTTGCAGGAGGCAGGACTATGAGGAGAAACTTCCTCTGGATTTCGCAATTAATTTTTCACATAATGAACGTTCTCCTCGCGTAAATGGCATCTATATTTTCATTCCTAAGTCTCCCCCCTTGCTATATAACATTCTAACTCCCCTTTCCCCCGCCCCTAGCGCTATCTCTCTCTCTCTCTCTCTCTCTCTCTCTCTCTCTCTGTTGTAAAGGCAAGAGTACATACACAGATACACAACTGTCTTTATTCCAACGTTTCGTATTATCGATATAAAAAACATCATCAGGCTGTTAAATTGAAAGTAAAGCGTAAGCTTCATTGTAAACTTGTAAAACCAAAATGAAAAAATTCTAATTATTTTTACGACATTTTAAATTACTCGAATTAAAAGTACATTATAATAAAAATATCAGTAAACAGAGCTACAAACAAAAAGATTAAGGACCGACCTAGAGGAATGACAGCCTTAAACTAAAAGAATACAAAAATAAAAAAGCAACACAAGTCAGGAGAAATACGGAGGGAAGGAATATGTCCAAGGGTTAATGAGAGAACAAGCTGTTTGATAAACAGTGACACCAGGATAGGAAGCTCATTAGGGATGGTGGTGCGGTCTATCATACAAAAATCTCTAATATCAAAATCTGTTTTATAAATTTTCGAATGTCACCAGTACGATACCTTACACCATGATGAAGATCGATATGCGCCTCAAGTGGTCTACTGGTGGATCCCACAAAGGTCTCTGGTTGACATTCAGGACAAGTATAAATGACACCGGAGGACATACAAGTATCAGGAGATAACGATAAGACTTGGAAAAATTGGTCGAATGCGACGGAAAGGGGAAGAAATTGCGATAGGAAAGAAAATGAATGAAGTATAGTCTACGGAATAAGAACAATAAAAAATTTTATGAAGTGATGTGAATGAAAATGAACTGGGGAGGAAATCTCTTAAAGGAGTGATCAGATCACTCATAACAGTATCTATTCACAGGTTGAGAAGCGCAAGGATTTTGTATCGAGGTAATCCGTAATAATTAACCAAAGAAACAAGAGAGATTATCTCTTCAGGTGACGAATTCTCACGACGATTTTCCTGCCTTTGTCGGCTGAGCGGATTAGAGCAGAACTTAACTAGGAACCAAAAAGGAAGGTGATTAAGATCCAGTGAGAATTAAAGAACAGTGATACAGTTTGAGACTGGAAAATCATATCTATGTAAGCGTGGCATTTCATTTAATATTACTCGGTTCTTAGATTGTTTTACTCGGTGAGTGTTCCTTCTTCCCTCATGGATAGGCCTCGGGATTCTCCTCTTGATTCTGCTTTCCCCCTCTTTTCATCCTTAAAGAGGAAGGAATATGGCTTCCTTCGGAGTTGAGCCTCTCCCTTCTTCCTCTCTCATTGTTCGAGGTTTTTCTTGTTTGGGCTGCCTAAGGGCATTTGCTTTCAAGTTACATTGGTCATTGCATTCGGAAAGTCTCCATCTCTTTTACGGTCCAACTGGACTACAGAATTAATATCTGTCATGTTCTTAATGTTTAAATTACAGCAACTAATCTCACAATGTTAATGAAGCACTCTTGTCAAATCCTTTGTAACTGAACTGTCCGGTCATCTTCCAGCAATATCGTCTTATAATGATAATCAGAACAAGAAAATGTAAAGAATAAAAAAACAAGTCTGAAACTAATTACAGTAATGAAAATGGCTTCAAGAAAACTGCAGGTCTAATCTAATTACCATAAAGTTGTCAAAGAGAAAATATATTCATCACCTAATTTCCCTGGTGTCTGCAAATCCTGCCTTTTCTCGCTGCAAGTCCTTTCTTTTCCAGTTAAAGCTGACTTATTCTTAAACATGGTTTTATGGCCCTAAATAAAATGGGATAATTTTTTGGTAGCTTATAGCATAATTCAAAGACTATTAATCTAATAATCAGTTGCCAAGTATATTCACGCTTTGATTAGGTTCCCATTTCAGCATTCTGATTATATCGGATTTGTATTTTGCTTTCTTGCAAGTGTTACTTAACTCTATCAATGGCATCAGTGGCACGTAATAGAAGGATATTCGGCAAGAAGATCTTCTTCCTCTTGCCTCGGCACACCAGGTTAACAATTGGACTCGTGACAATCGTGAAAATCCTTACTCTTAGTCTTCACAACAAGTACAGTACTTGTTGCACAACGGTACCTTCTTTACTTCATACATCAGACATGTATCGCACAGTATGCTTTAGACGGTAAAGAAGGCTCTTCTTATTACCCCTTCAGCCCCGCGGATGTACTGGATTCTGTATTTTACTTTTCATACGCTCCCTGTGGTCTCTTACCACCTAGCTGTCCACCTTCTTTAAGTAGGCCTGGCTGTAGTTTTCACCTCGTATTCAAGGACAGACCTTGCGGATAAACTTGAGAGGGTCCACAAACATGTGTACTGGCTATATTGCTCTATAAGAGCTACGCTGATAAAGATGAGACTTCATTGATAAGTTCTATGGTTTCCTAAAACACCAAGATAAGTTCATTCCTTTTCAAAAATTTTCCATAAACTTGATAAAGTCGTATTCTTCACATAATTTCTTAAAATTCTGATAACCCCAGGAAAATCCATCCTTGAATGTGTAAAGGAAATGGAGCCATCACGGAATGATATACAATTCTAAAAGGGAACATGTATTCCACCACGATTTATTCACCTCTTCTTCTCTTTCACAAAGGCGTCAGGGCACCAAGTCTTGCCTCGACGATTTGTCTTGTGTACGAGGGACTTCAATAATACCACACTTGTACTTAACGACGAAGGGGAAATAAATCTGCCAGGAGAGGAAAATAATCTTGACCATGAGAGGAATCGACCTCTTCTCATGTGGAGCGCTGGGTATTACCAGTGATTTATCTTTCCGTTTGGTGTTTGGGCATTCATGCAACCTGCAGGGAATCGCAAGCACATTTTCCCATGTAAAAATGAGAGAAAGGAGATGGCGTTGCCGATTTTACCTTAATGGACGTAATGTGTTTCGTTGTATGCATAATGATCAATTAAATTCATGGAAATTATGAATCGTATACTAGTCTTTCCATTAGTTTCCAAACTAGCAAATGGCTGCCTCTTTTGTAATTATCTGGAATCGAACTCGCAGCCAGAGTAATCAGAACCAGGTCACGTTGCCGACTTGACCACGAGGTGGATAAAAGCGAAGTCTAATAAAAGATAAGTCTGTTCGCGCACAGGTGGTGACGTCACGGGGCCCCAAGTATCCAAAATTATAGAAAACGGAGTGATTAATGGTGGGCTTATGTTTATTTGTTATTTTGTCCACTTCTATTTAACTTTATTAATTTCAAGTATATCATTCGTATTTAAAGAAAAATAATATAAATAGTATGATTAAAATATATACGTAATGTTTCTATCTATTCTTGTTATAGCTTACTTAAAATTAATATTGGTGAGGAGTGGCCAGTTTACATTGTATTCTATCAGTAAATTACTGTGTAACCTTATAAATGACTGTATTGTTATTATTATTATGTTTAGACTGAAGTAATTACTTAGTAATTCATAAGAAGTTACTGCAGTACATGAGTAGAAAAAAGGGAGAGAAATGAACAAAGCATCTTACACATTATAATGTAGGCCTAATTTGGCATTTAATTAGATAATTAACCTTTGAACTGTAAGCTTCTATCCTCATGTCTTTTTTTTTTTTTTTTGTAGATTTTCCAGCATACCTTCTGTAGTGGAACAATTAGCATTGGTATGGCTACATAACTTGTGAAGTTGATACAGAGAGGGGTGAAATAACACCGAGTATATATAATGTGTAAGTGGGCATTATGTTAAATAAGAGTAACAGTGAGACTTTGACATCTTTCATCATAAAATTAGCAGCAAACTATTATAATGTTCGCAGTGAAGAATTCAGTCAGGTTTAAAGTTGTTGAAGACACAGAATGAAACCAGTCGAGTAGGACAGGGATTGAAGGCAGGTAGATTGTTTTCGTAATTGGATGTGCAGCCACTAACAGCACAATTGCTAGGCATGTTTGATTGCCGCTGCTAGAGTTCTGCACACAACACCGGCTGGTTGGTGACTGACTCGGTTTCATGTAACGGACCCAGCATTTTGCGGACTAGATGACGTCATTGCGCGGCTCGTGCTACTTTTTCGCAGCAAGTGAACAGACTTTATCTTTTATCAGACTTTGGATAAAAGCCTATTGCTGCTAATACATACGTATAACTGTCGATTTCATATATATATATATATATATATATATATATATATATATATATATATATATATATATTAATTATATAATGTGTGTGTGTGTGTGTTGGGGTCTGTAGTTGTGTATATATACTATTAAACAAAAGAGAACAACATAATTATTAATGACACTCAATAATGACACATAATTGTGGAAATAATACAAAATACTAGCAAAAATCTTTGTCTTGTCATTCAAAATTTCTGTCTGAATGAGTGGTTCCTAAAGCTAAACGAGTTAAAAATGCGCCGAAGCGTCTTCGGCGCAATCGAGTTTCTGTACAGCTTATAATCAAGGCCACCGAAAATATATCTATCTTTCGGAGGTCTCGGTATAATGCTGTATTGCTTTAGACCCCAATTGTGATTCCATATACTGTTTACGGAGTTTAATCATCTATGTTACAAACGCACGCTAGATAAACGCAGACACATGTAGTGGAGCACAGCCCTATACAAAAAGCAAAGAGGGCAAACAAATAAAAGAGTCTTACAAAGGAAAACAAAACTCTATTTTGACAGGTTTTTTATTTTCCCCATCTTTGTTTCTCGGGGCGGGAGCAATTCTTTGCCTTGTAGACAAGAGATCTACTCGTATATCTGACCAAACGTTTGGAAAACAAAAATTTATTACATTTAGGCCAGGATTTCTTTAGCATGGACCCCAACACACCCTTTTTTTTATTGTAAATGTTTTTTGAGTCACTGTGCATGACGATGCAAATTCCAAGATTTCCAAAATATGCATAATTTTGAAAATGCCAGTCTTCATAACTATGAGTTGCTTACTCCAGTTTGAGACCGAGTGAAACGTTTTCAGTGGCATATAGAAGAGCGCAGAAAAGTTACAATGGGGTAAAATTCATGTGCTTTTACAATCAACGCAAAAAGCTGAAACGACAAAGACAAAAGGAAGTGTGAACACAGAGCAAGAGCATTGCTGTCGTTCAGTTGCGCGCAAGATGAGTTTGCGATATTCCATTAAGCTGTTTTTTGGTTTTTTGTTTTTTGGGACTGTGGTCATTAACGATGCTTAACGTTATATTTAACCATTACTTACTTTTTTGTGATACTGAAAACAGATCAGTACCGACCTTTCAAACTAAGGAGAGAGAGAAAAATATTTTCAGAAGCACGTACAGTTTCGGAGCGCCATGCTTCCTCTTCAGTGTGGAGACATTAAAACTAAACTAGAGTCCATTTTGAATGAAATTAAAGAAAACAGGAAGAAAACAAAAGTTAATATGCTATCTGAATTAACAATGACTAATAAAACTGGCTAACTTCAAGAGAAAAGCATAGTCGTTAGGTAAACAGGACATTTGTGGGAAATAGAATGTCAGGTAAACTCCAATTATTGGGGAGTAACCAAAATAAACAATACTGTAAAAATGTAAAAAAAAGAAAAAAAAAATAGGTGTTAGGGTCATAACAATAAAATGCTAGTCTTGTTTTATGAATCAGGTATAAATTACAAGCAGAGTTGGGTTTTACTTTCCCCACACTGAAAAGGGAACATAATGCACTGGAAAGCTAAGTATACCTTAGTTTAACCAGACCACTGAGCTGATTAACAGCTCTCCTAGGGCTGGCACGAAGGATTAGACTTATTTTACGTGGCTAAGAACCAATTGGTTACCTAGCAACGGGACCTACAGCTTATTGTGGAATCCGAACTACATTATAGCGAGAAATGAATTTCTATCACCAGAAATAAATTCCTCTAATTCTTCACTGGCCGGCCGGAGACTCGAACTCGGGCCTAGCAGAGTGCTAGCCGACAACTCTACCGACTCATCCATCGAGGAACTTATAATGCACTGGAAATGTATGTGGTTCTTAATATATTCATTCTCCAGTTTATGCTTTAATTGATGACATTTTTGTTCTCCAAATAAGCAATTAATGGTCTTTTAGGCGTGTTTCATATCAATGTTCCCATTTTAATTAATTATAATCGTAATAAAAAACAACAAGCAGCAAGTTTGATTATGTATTTTTCTTTCTGGTTTGGCCCTTGTCGGTGGGAACGGAAGCAACCAAGTGTTGACTGACACTAATCTCGGGTCTCCGCTTTGTCTCTGGAGTTGGATAATAATAATAATAATAATAATAATAATAATAATAATAATAATAATAATAATAATAATAATAATAATAATAATAATATTCGCCCAGTGTCCAGTTAATCGTGAGTTTAAAACATATTGAACGAAGGCATCAATTGGTAGTTTATGAATACCTATTTATTAATGATTTCAGAATTTATTCTTCAGACTAACACGAAAGTCCGGCCCTCGAAGTGATTAAAACTTCTCGCTTAATCCCCTGAATGCTGTGTATCGTTCCACTGTGACAATGTGGATGGGTTAAGAATGGAAAGAATGAGTGACAGTACGAAAACAATGTTGCTGTTTGTAGTTTGATTTCTGTTTTCTTTACTTTACTTTTCTTTTCCTCTTGCTTACATTGTTTCCTTTCATCACGGACAGGTTTTTCAACATTCATTTAAAATTTATGTCATTTAATCCTTTTAAAATATCTTTACTTTTTCTTGCATTTTGGTACCTTTTCCTTTGGACACATGGGCTCGCGTACAAGTAGACAGGTTGACAGATTTCTCGAATAATACGGAGAAGTACAATTTTTAATGTATGTTCGTTAATATTCTTAATTCCCTAACTTACCGATATTATTCGTTATGTAATTTTACATTTATTTTAAATGTTTTGGTATACGTAAGTCAGTTATTTATGGTCCCGGTGTAATTTTCTATTGCCATTCGTTGTGCACCATTCCATGGCACACTTCCTTTGTCTAGTCTTTTCCTCTTTGTCTCGTAACGATCGTCTGGGAACTTACCAATAATCTCCTATCGACCGCCCTCCTCCTTTTCTCCTCTTTCATCTTCTCCATCTTCCTTTCTTCCTCCATTTCCCCAGTGAGCGACGTTTGAACATTCTCATCGTGAAAAGATTTCTTACTCAACCTTTGCAATGGATAATCAAGTCAAAATCATCCATTTTATACATAAGCTAGACAACATAACTTGAAATCTATATAATTTTCCACTCACTGAAACAGAAAATGATTAAATCAATTCCCGAAAACAAACCAAACTCTCTTAACACCGCCCCACTCCCACCCCCCACTCTATTACGGAAATCAGCTCGCAGGTCACACCCTTCGAGAGCAGCGTTATGGATTTCTGGGTGAAATGAGGGAAATGATGTTTTCAGTATCGTCGCTGTTGATTACGAAGAGAGGTGTTGGGCGTGCGGGTGTTGAAGTGGATCGGCCAGTGGGGTAGTGGAATAAAATATTTCATAGGAAATGGGAGACGTAACGTGCGAAAGCAGAAAATTCGTTTCATACGTTGATTACTTCAAAGGAGGTCTGTCCTCGTAGCCGTGTATCTTGCGAGGCTACCCCCAAGTTTCCAGAAAGAAGATGACGAAGAGAGTCTTCGTGAATGAGTTCACGTAAAGGAAGGCAAGAAGGAAGGAAGGGAGAAGAGAAGGGACTGATCAAGAGGAAACTTAAACGATCCATTTTTCTCTACGAAAGTTGTGAAGCTCAACATCAGGGGATGGAGCGAATGTTGATGGAGCGCTGGAAGACCATCGTTCTCGATTGTCTTAAACTCTAGGTATATACTGCAAACAGAAGTCTGGATGAAGACTAAAAAGAGGGACAGAGAAATATATAACAACATGAAAGGAAAAAGAGGAATAACTATGAAAAATGATCGCCAGTGGCTCTTTTGCTCTTGCTTATCCATTCAGATCAAAACATAAACATTAGCTTTACGCATAATTTCTGAAGGAATAAATTGTCTGCATCAGTCTGTTCTGAACATACTAATATGAAATATGAAATCATGAAGAAACCCTATTTTCCCTGGCCATCTAAACCGAAATATTTCTGTGCAGCTACTGAATGCACACAGCCTTTTCCCACTGGCTGGATTAACAGAGAAATTACATTTTGACTTTGTTAACAAACTGCTACTTTTAGATTTGGAATCTAGATCCGGGTGGCACGATG
>JANJGK010000032.1:35270503-35333003 GCA_039081455.1 Macrobrachium rosenbergii | reverse complement strand
AACAGATGTAAATGGTGGCAGCGGTGGAAAGTTAAATAGTCTCAATTAGGGTAGCGAAAGAGGGAGATTACTAATAGACTAATTGATAACGTTGATGCCCAAGACACAGACTAGCCTCGGGGCAGAAGCGACCAGTCAGTCTTAAGAGGGCGGGTGCGATAAGAGTGTCGAGTTACGTGTGTAATACGGGGAATCGTTTTTTTTTCCGTCTCTATTCGAGTATTGGGAGTGGGGAGTTGTGAAATAGATCTGGGTGATCTCTAGAGCAATTTTGGGGTTAACAAAATACCCAAATAAGTGTGATTAGTGGCGATTGGGAGTTAATTAAGTTAAATGGTGATCGTGCGATATTTATGCTTAACCAAGCAATAGAGGGAAGTCAACACCTTCCATTTTCTTTCGAGTTGGCGACGTCACAAGTTGCACAGAGCTCCGTTTTCTGTTTCAAATTGGTGAGTACCCCATTCTCGTAAGTTGCGCAGAACTCCGTTTTCTGTTTCACGAGTGATAGGCGCTCAGTTTTCTGTTCTTCTTTTAGAGGGGGTAACTTTTGCTTTTCCCTAGTGTTTCATGCTGCTACGCTCAGGGCGTGTAATCACTTACAAAATGCAGAACGATGCAGCAAGCACATCCCAATCAGTTGTGGTGCATAAAGTGACGAGCGTTAGCGCGGGAATTAATAATTTTAAAGGGTTAGTGGATGATAAGCCAACCCAAAATATAGAAACTTTCATTGAGTCAGTGAACAATTATCTGAATTCCAAGAAAATTACGAATGGCGCTGAAGCTTTAACAGAGGCTAAAGCGTTTCTAGATCTGGATAAAGGAGATATTGGGAAACGGGCACGCAGTTTCGGGTTCAGAAGGTGTAAAACTTGGAATGAACTGCAGAAATTTCTACGAGCTACTTATGGCGGAGTTCAACGTGAGTGTGCAGTTCGGAATTTGCGAGCGTTTCTCAAAATAGAGAAGGGCAACGATTCACTGGTCACATACAGTGCGAATTTATTTGATGCAGTAGGTGAGTTAAAGAAATCTATAACGGGCTCTCCATGGGTAACTGGAAATAATATCTCCTTAGATAATTTTGAAAGATTGTTACACTTTGCTTGCCTTTTAACGTCGGTCCCAGATGTAATTGTAGATAGTTTTGACAAAAGAATTGATCAGGATACAGACGAATCCTTTTTGTTTGCACAGATTAATAAAAATCTATCAAAATGCCCGACACTGGACAGTAGTTTTGTACAGGGAGGTGCAAAGATGTCTGCGGCGGTTTCAAAACCACAGAACAATACTAGTCCCTCGCATTCGGGAAATGATGCAACAGCGAAGACATGTGCACGAGTAGAATCGAAGAAAATTCCAGAGAGATCAGTCACAATGATACGTTGTTTTAATTGTGATAAACTAGGACATAGTAAATCAAATTGCAGAGTGAGATATTGTTCACTTTGCAAATCTTCAGACCATGGATGGAGATTTTGCCCAGCCACAAAGAATAGAGATTATTCAGGGAAGTCACGGGGAGGTTTTTCTAGATATGACAGGAGAATTCCACATGATGCAAGTTCTAGATACACAAAGGAACAGCAGAATTTTCACAAGATAAGTTCGAAGACGGACACAGGATAATGAGCAATCAGGCCTTAGAATCACCAGAACCTAGGCCGATTGTACGTGGATTTTCTAATGGCAGTGAAATTTCTATTTTCATTGATTCTGGCAGCTCAGTTAACTTAGTAAATGCTGACCTTTTTCACTCGAAGTTTCCAGAGTGCAAATTAGCCCCTACTAGTGAGACAGTGTGTGATGTACAAGCGAGGAAACTGAATATTTTAGGTTCGTCATTTCTTACGCTTTGTATCGGCGGAAAGATAATAGTAGAATCATTCTTGGTCATAGAAGGATTAGCCTTAGGTGAAATGGTTTTGCTAGGACACCCTTCTTGCATGCGACATAACATCAACATTCTTACGGGAATTCAGTGGATTACAATAGGTGAGCCAGGTTGTTTTGTTCCATATATACACAGGGAAAAAACTTGTGAGAAACCTAAGACGCAGTCTGAGACATGTGTAAGACAGTCATTAGACAGTGAAGATATTCCGCAAAAATCTTTCAAAGGATTCTTGTTGGAAGATATTGAATTGCAACCGCGAGTTCCTACATTAGTTAAAGTGTCGATGAAAGAGAAAAAGTTTCCTTCTCAAGTATGCGTTGTTGAGGGAACCGAGAAATTCAAAGACGTTGCGAGTACGGTGTCAGTAATTGAAGTTTCAGTCGCAGGCGTGACTACAGTAGAATTAGTTAGCTATCAAGACTCAGTGAAAAAATATCACAAGGGTACTTATGTGATTGATTTTGGAGAGTTTAATGAAGAACATAAATTAGTGAGTTTTTGTGGAGACGGGAATATGTTTCCTAACGAGGAGCAACAGTTCCGAAGTCAGGTTTTGCATGAACATTTGGCTAAAGTTGATTATCCTGAGTATTCAGATAAAGTAGAGAAAGTGTTGAAAGAATATCTAGATATAATTGCTTTGAAGGGAGATAAGCTAGGGGTTACAGATGTTTTAGAACATTCAATCCGCCTAGAAAAGGGTACCAATCCCATATATATTCCAGTATATCGAATTCCTTTTAAGATCAGAGAAGAAGTAGAAAAAGAAGTTCAGAGGTGGGAGTCGGAAGGCATTATTAGGCTGTCCAATTCTCCGTTTAATTTTCCTTTGCTTGCAGTTCCTAAGAAAGACGGTAGCATCAGAGTTTGTGTAGATTTTCGTAAATTGAATGAAAACACATGCCCAGATAGATATCCTGTAGCTTGTTTGCCTGATTTGTTTGTTGAGATCGGTGGCAAGAATATATATTCATCTATAGATCTTATGCAAGGGTTTCTACAGGTTCCCCTTAGCGAGAGTAGCCGTAAATATACAGCATTTTCGGTACCAAAGGGACATTACGAGTTTAATAGGATGCCTTTTGGATTACAAGGGTCCCAATAACATTTACTAGACTGGTTAACACAGTACTTCATGGCTTGTTAGGAAAGTCGGTGTTTGTGTACATGGATGACATTCTCATATGCACAGATACAATTGAAGAACATCTAAAGGTGTTAAAAGAAGTCCTCAAGCGATTACGGTTCGCTGGGTTAAAGGTCAAATTGGCCAAATGTGAGTTTCTGAAGAGGAAAATTGTCTATTTAGGACATGTTATCTCTAAAGAGGGAGTCAGAGTGAATGATGAGAAAGTTAAAACCATTGTGAATTTTCCAGTTCCCAAAACCAGGAAACAGATTCGTTCGTTCCTAGGTATGTCGGGTTTCTTTCGCCGTTTTGTGCGGAATTTTTCTACAATAGCGTCTCCATTGACAGATTTGTCACGAGAAGACGTTAAGTTTGTTTGGGGTGATAGTCAGCAATTAGCTTTTGAGAAGCTTAAGAACGCTTTGGTGAACCCACCAGTTTTGAAGTTTCCAGATTTTAGTCAACCGTTCACCTTAGTGACTGACGCAAGTCAGGAAGGTATAGGTGCGTGTTTGATGCAGAAATTTGAGGGGAAATTACACCCAATTGCTTTTTATAGCAGAAAGTTCAAAACGCGTAGTAGTAACGAAAGGCTGATGTCAGTTGTGGACAAGGAGGCTTTCGCAGTCGTCTCTAGCCTTGTTCATTTTAAGATGTTGTTGTTGGGAAATAAAGTTGAGATTTTTACAGATCATCAACCATTGTTAGAGCTTTTTAATAAGCCAAATTTGTCGCCCAAGAGAGCACGTTGGTTCCTGACATTGAGAGATTTTGATGCAAACCTCAAATACATTGAAGGTAAACATAATGTAGTTGCAGATGCATTGAGCAGATATTTTCCGGTTGAGGATGAGGAAATACACACCGAATCCTGTGTGAGAGAAGAGAGTAAATATTTGGTGTCTAGCGTCTCTGATACTAGTAGTTCTGAGATATCGCATGTAGAGGACATACACGTTTCTACAGTGCATACTTCGGGGAGAAATAGTGAGTCGGCAGTCTCGGAAGAGATTGTTGTTCGTGATAGTGAGGGTAACGCCGTGTGTTATATTACGGGTGAAAATGTCACTTGGGACATAGGCTTGCTCGAACAAAAGCAAGATGAAGATAAATTGTTGTCGGATGCTAAGGCATTTCTTAGGGGAGTTTCACCGAAGAAAGGGTATAAGTTGCCTTTTTCTGGTCTAGAGTTGGAGAATAATTTATTGGTGAGGAAAGTTAAGTATAACTTGCGAAGTACTCGAAGCATGGGTGAAATTACACAAATCATCGTGCCAGAGAGTCTAGTACCACAAGTTCTAGACATTGTACATTGTAAATTTGGTTCTCCTCATTTAGGTGTGGACAAGACGTATGAAAACGTCAGGTCAAAGTTCTTTTGGAAAAATATGTTTTCCGCAGTGGAGGCCTTTGTGAAGAAGTGCGCTATTTGCAATGCAAATAAGCCAGCGACGACAGTGTCGTGTCGTTTGGGTTCATATCCCATACCACATAGGCCGTTTCAGAGAGTGCATATGGATATTCTGGGTAACTTCTCAGAGTCCGCTTATGGTTATAGACATTTATTAGTAGTTGTTGACGAGTTAACTCGCTTTGTCGAGATTTTCCCACTGAAATACAAATCAGCTGAGGAAGTTGCTATAGCGTTCTTTAAGGGGATAATTTGTAGATATGGTGTTCCTGAATGTCTGATCACAGACAATGGTAGGGAATTTGTTAATAAGACTTTAGACGGTCTTGCTAATTTACTGGGAATAAAGAAAGTGTCTATAATCCCGTATAGACCAGAAGCGAATGGGTTACGTGAGTCCATTTAATTACTTGTGAGAATGAGTGAGGTCGGTGAGAGAGAGAGAGAGGCTGAGAGAGAGAGAGAGAGAGAGAGGGGGAAAAAGTGCTAGTGAGATCAGGGTCAAACCTTTTTACGTCTTTTTCCTGAAGTTAGATCGCTAAGATCACGCTACGTACACTTCCAAAACAAGTGTTGATCTGTTCCGTAACATATATATACATATATATATATATATATATATATATATATATATATATATATATATATATATATATATATATATATATATATATATATATATATATATATATATGATCTGACAAGACAGATTCACTTGCGTTGATATAAGTAAAATATTAGAAATGTTAAGCGATCTAGGAGCACATCCTATTCTGAACTATAATCCTCTTCTAAAAGTTAGTCATTTCAACAAGAAGGGAATCATATTATTACAAGAAAAAGACGAGCTGCTGAAGATATGTGTTACTTGTCCAATATTTATATGGCTTGATTAAAACTTATTATCCTTAAATTCTATTAGTATTTTTGGTTCCCCAATATCGAAAGTGTTAAACTTATTCATTAATGAATTGTTGTTGGAAAGTACTTCTGATCTAGCTGTAATAGATAATTGATTTCATCAATGAGGTGGGAGGTTTTAATGTAAAAGATAACTTTGTGATCATCAGTTCTGATGGAACATCGCTGTTTACCGAAAATTTAGTTGATGTCTTATTATTTAGCCTATGATTTACAAATACTATATTAGAATCAATCAGACTTTGTAGTAAAGACTGCAGATTTACTTGCAATGAAAGTTTTTATGGAGAAAGCCTTGTAGTAGGACTGTGGGATTCTTTATTACCACTTTAAAGTAATATCTACTTTTACCAATAAATAAATAAATAAAATTAGATAAACTTTTTATGGTTCCGACACGTTGAATACGTATTTTGTGTATAGTCTTTGAATGAAGACGCGTGTGTATGTGTGTCACTTGCATGTTTACAAAAATCAAATCCATGGGTCCCTTCTATAAAATTTACTGTTGAAGACGGAAGGGAGTTAGTTATACCCTGTTAGATGTAAAGGTACGCAGTTATGGTAATACTGTTAAATTTCCTGCTGATAAGAAACCCTCAAATGAATCTTCTTTCTTTCATTTGTAGTCTCACCACCAGGCATAAGTAAAACTTCTGCGTTTTCTTCCATGTTTTATTAACACTTCGGACCTACTGCCCAGAGTTTTTGGATGATGACTTCATGAAGATATAAGACTTTGCTTTTTTGTTTAAAATATCCAAAATCTTTAGCTGACGTAGCTTTATTAGCTTTACAAAAAGCCAAAACTCAAGATATGCAATTGACGAGGAAAAGACTTAATCATGATGATTTACTTGTTCTACCATTTAATGACGAATTTCCCTCTTTGCCAAACAGAAAGAATTTATTATCAATGTTGTTTTAAAGAATTTATCACCAGGATGCATTTATCAATGTTGTTTAAAGAATTTATCACCATGATGTATTTATCAATGTTGTTTTAAATAATTTTATCACCAGGATGCATTTATCAATGTTGATTTAAAAAAATTATCACCAGGATGCATTTATCAAATTCCTTGTAAAGGCTAATAAGATGTATAAAGATCAAATAATAGAATGCTGGACGCCAGAATTGTGCCTTCTTCTACCTATGAACAATTGCAATCATTCTATTAATTGGAGGAATCATAGAGATCTGCAGTCTTGTAAACGAATTGTTAAAAGAAATAGTACAGAATTCAGTATAATCAAACTAAAGTCTGACTCTACTGTGATATCAGTAATGGAATATGCAGACTAGATGACTGGATTATGAAGAGTATCGTTCAACAGTTCAGATTTATATAACTCGTTTTTAAGTTCTTTTGCTTTTAAATCATTCCTCTTTTAAGAACATTTCTTTGGCTGTGGACTGTTGTTTATTTAATTATGTTGTGGCTACTGCTTTTGACTTTCTTCTAATTTTAGTTGTACATTAATTATTTATTTATTGTCGTTACCTTTGTAAGTGGTAAAACCCAGCTTATCCAAAAGACAACAGTTAGAGATATTATCGGGTTTAGCTTTTTTTATCTTTCCTTTATTCTATTAGTCCTCATTGCGTGGGTAAACCTTTCGCATGTCAAGTCATATTCGTGATAATAGTAATTTCATTCTTAAATAGTAATTTCATTCTTACCGATCATCCGAACATCACAGGGTAAATTTGCTGAACAAACTCCGGTAAGTAATCAAATAAGCAATAGATGACTGCTTAAAATGGTAATCATCAAATGTAACATTAGCCCCATAAAAGAAAAGAAAAGAAAAACGCAGAAGCCTTGCTCATGCCATCATGCGTGGTGCGGGATTTTTCTTTCAACGAACATTAAACCGTAATCCAGCTAAGCTGTTCTGTAACATATTTTGCTCACATGAGGATCAAATCTTGATCACGAAAACACTGGTCAGATTAAATTTGTTTTGCAAAAATTAATTGCGTTTCAGGAATATGATATGGGATTATATGTGGTAAATACATCATTATATAATTTTATATATATATATATATATATATATATATATATATATATATATATGTGTGTGTGTGTGTGTGTGTGTGTGTGTGTGTGTGTGTGTGCGTGTGTATGTATGTATGTATGTATGTATGTATGTATGTATGTATGTATGTATATATATATATATATATATATATATATATATATATATATATATATATATATATATATATATATATATATATATATATATATATATATATATATATATATATATATATATATATATATATATATATTACTGTATATGCATGTATGTATATATGTATGTAGTGTAAATCTGGTAGCAGAGTGCGTTGAGAGTTTGATATAACTGGTCCTTAAGAGGTTCTTCCTTATGCACTTTAGTTACAGTTTCTACTATAGATGTAAATGCTTGGCAGGTTCTTCTCTTATATAGAAAAGATGCCAGGTTTTTATTTTAAATGATTTTACCTGAGCTGAAAGAAAGGGAATTCACTATATGAGTTGAGATTTCTTTACTTCAATACACATTTTCGAACAACACAGATTTACCTAATCTTATTATGGTGCCACCCTTGAATCAACTGGGTCGTCACTTATATGGTTCGTGAAAATTCCAAGTCTCGTCTTCGACATTTCACCATTTCATGGTATGGTTCATACTATTTCCTCACACAGAGTTGCTCTCGAAAATTGCTGAGTGTTTCTGCGACCTTATTATCGCTTCTGCGTCGACTTCGCTTTTGCTGAGAAGGCAAATACAGCATTTATAAAGGTATCAAGAGCACTGACGTTCATTTTTATGACTTCCCTCTCTAGGGCAATCGTCAGCATTATTTGCACAACCACCTTTCAGTCGCTTGTAACGAACAGACTGTAAAACACACACGCATACACATAAGCGTACACACACATACACACGTTATATTTACATTTATCCACTTCTGTTTAGCACCTGTCTCTCTGTCTCTACTTGTCACAGGAAACATTATCCTTCCTTTGCTCTTTCCTGAGCATCTGGTTAAACTCCAAGTTTTCCTCATCATCTGTCACCGAAGAAGGTTCCCAATAAGGCTCCCTCGTCCTCTTGCAATAAAAAAATATGGTTCCTTGTTTGACTGTCTGTCTGTGCGTTTTGAGTGAATGTGCATGTGTGAGAGCAGAATTTCTCGAGAATGAAAACACTGCATTAGATGAAACTGTGAAAATCTAGCCCTCAGGTGGCTCCCCGGAGGTGATTGTTTTCTGAGAGAAATCGGAACCTACTTGGCGGTGTGTTGCCATGGAAAACAGTCTGCCCATTCTGAAAGGCAGGGAAATTTGGCAGTTTAAATGTTTCTTTGCTGGCTCTATATTTCTGATAAATTTTCCTTGTTCCATGTTTGTTGCCTATGTATGGTAGATTCATGCCTCTCTTGATAATTAGAATCAATTATTAAAATTTGGCTAGTTCTGGATGAAGCAAACTATCGACCGAATTCGGTCATATAATAGGAATATTGTGGAAAGATTAACACGGATAGTTTCCAAACATGGGAGCTTAAACTTCTTAAATAGCAGAGAATTTAAGAAGTTGAACTTTTTGAGACTGTTTTGGTTAAAGTACATAAAATGTATGTAAATATTATTGTTTTGAAATGACCCACATATTGTGGACTTACCACATTTTTACTCTCAGCATTTTCAAAAGTAAAAATTTATTTTGCGAACAGCATCAGTTATTTACTGAAAGATAGCGTTCCGACTTTGACACCGCAAATCCTTAGGGTGGCTGTGACTGGTTGCTTATAATTGAGAATGTCACCTGTGTCAGCTCTCGTGAGATGGCCAAAAATTATTCAGGGACACACTGGCAATGTGGTTTGAAGGGTGAGGCTGATATGTCTTTAATAATTCTCTCGTGGTTTGATATTCACCTGAAATGTGTCATTCTTTCAGACACTGACTCTTACTTAAGAGTCATTTGCATACCAAATTATACTAAAAATCGAATTGTAACGTAGAGAGAGAGAGAGAGAGAGAGAGAGAGAGAGAGAGAGAGAGAGATTCAGCGACGAAAGGATTCTATGTTAATAAGTTGTTAGCTAAAATACAAAGGTTCCATCCAAGTGTCTTTGCAGCTCTATGTACGGAGCATCTGTTGAGACGCAGTGTTGTCACACGGCGCTTCGTTAGAGATGGAATAGCTATCAGTATTGTTGATAGAGAATCTCATGAATTCATGATTTTAATATTTCTATAATTAACATATTATTTACTAGAATGTCTCATCACCCTTTGCCTTGATGGTTTTCATTCGCATTGCTGTTGTTGTATATATATATATATATATATATATATATATATATATATATATATATATATATATATATATATATATATATATATATATATATATATATATATATATATGGGTGTGTGTGTGTATGCATGTATGTATGTGTGTGTGTAAAATCGTATGCCTTTTTATAACTTTTGCATCAATTGGTTACTTAATTTGTTACCATGTTTGTTTGTTAATAATAATAATAATAATAATAATAATAATAATAATAATAATAATAATAATAATAATAATAATAATAATAATAAATCTAGAGTCATGTATTTGAGTGATGGTTCCCATCTTGTGCTGATAACGATCTAAATTAAGCCTTTCCTTCCTTCATGCATAACATCTTTCTATCTGTCCATCTATTCACCTATTTGCAGGGGATAATCCCGTAATAAAATGCTTTTTTTCTGCTCAGCAAATGATTAATTTCCGATGCATGTTTATGAAAACCTGGTGAAATGTCACCACTGAGGCCACCTCACTTACAATAAAATGTACCTGTGATTGTTGAAATCATGCAAGTACGAACATCTGACTTCTGTGAGCTTTTTCATAATTCAGTTTTTCATTGGTGGTGTAATAGATCTTTGCCTTCATTCCTACGAGTTCTTTTAGCCAGAATAGAGTGGTTTTGGCAGAAGTATTCTCTCTACTGAGTGTTATGGAAATGTTGTCCTGGAACTCTGATTCTATATAATCGGTTTCTTCATTTTGTATATTAATTTCTTCCAAAAAACGCCCAAGCACAAATATATATATATATATACATATATATATATATATATATATATATATATATATATATATATATATATATATATGTATATGTATATATATACATATATATATGTATGTATGTATATATATATATATATATATATATATATATATATATATATATATATATATATATATATATATATATATATATATATATATATATATATATTCATACATACATACACACACATATATATATACATATATATATATATATATACATATATATATATATATATATATATATATATATATATATATATATATATATATATATATATATATATATATATATATATATATATATATATATATATGTATACACCAATTACCAGTTATTTATATAATTAATGAAAGGCTAGAGCATTATTTCTAATCATAATGGTACTTGACTACCCATTCATAATCATCAACCGCTTCGTCCGAGTTACAGCCCTATGAAAATTTTAATTAGACATATGTCTTCATTTTAGCTCGAACAGTATGTTACTTTTAACAACTTAATATTTGGTTTCACCTTTCCTATTTTAATACTTCATTCATGATTATCCCATGTTATCGTTTATCTTACTCTTGGTAATTCTGAGGTTATTTACGATTACATTTATTTATCACATAGCTTTTGCGTGATAAGCGCATAATCATAATGAACAAGATAAAAACTTAATTGTCTACTAAAACTGATTCGGATGACGAAATGGCGAGAGTAGGAACTCTATAGAATAGATCTATAGAATAGTTTATAGATCAGGTAAGCAAAAGTATGAATGACCACTTACTCGTAAGAAGATAGTAGCTGAAAATTATATAAGAAATTAAAATTCGTTTCAGCTTGGGCTTTAAAGAAACTTCTGGCCTCTTTTAAGCTTATGAAAATATCATTTATGATACTTTCCTTAACTTCTCGAATCTCCAACACAATTCTTCTCCAAACTTTCCGGACTCTTCGTCCAGAGGATCTAAAGTTTAGTGGAAAATAATCTTACCTGATTAGATTAGCTCTTTTAGGAATAAAGGAAAGGCTTATTTTTGAATCTGTGACACCATTTACGCCTCCACTAGCCCCCCCCCCCTCTTTCCCTCACAACACAAACAAAACCAGAACAGGTTTAAAAAGATTCAAAAGTTCGCCTTAATGAAGTCCGATGCATATCCGTTTTCATTTAGTTTATTTTTTCTACTTACAACTTGTTTATTTCATAAGTTAATCTCTCTCTCTCTCTCTCACTCATCATCATCATCATCATCACCATCATCATCATCATCATCATCATCATCATAAACGAAGTGTGATGCAAATGTGTTGGGGCGGAAGCAAGTCAAAGGAAATTTTTGGTCACAAAATAGAAGTAGTTGAAAGTAAACACTCCAAAATTGTTATTCTTCTTCAGAGTATTACTGAAAAGAAAATCCGTACCATAATATAGGCAAAAACTATATGTAAATATTTACATGCTAACTTTGATATGGAAATATTGTGTGTACCAATACTATTTCACATACGGACGCAGAAGAGATGAGAAAAATCTAGTTCAGAAATAAGTCACGAAAGGTCATCGAGGGGACGAACAAAACGCCAGTCGTGGCATTCAGGCTACTTCGTTTGTAAAGGGACACAAAAACATAAGAACCTACTAGTAGGACCTTGCAAGTGAAAATGACTGCAAAGACTTGAAGTTTCAGACGATTATGATATATTCAGGCTTCTTACGATCTTTAAAAATAGGATAAACTAGTTCAACGATGTTCCTTGCTGAATGTTTTATATAACTCACTCTCTCTCTCTCCCTCTCTTTGAATGAATACAAGAGGAATTAGTACGTGAATGTTTGTAACATCCCAGACTATATTTAACAAGCGTGTTTTTATTTTTACTTTTCTAGCTTATGGAAAAATTAGGATACCTGGCTTAAACTAATTTATCATATTTGCAATGATAGTTTTGCATGTTCGCGGTGATTTTGCATAATTACTAATTTGCCTCTTTTACCTCGGCACTTCCTGATGTAGAAGTGTTTCAAACCAATCTTAATTACATTTAATGAAATTTCTTACAACAATGTTTCTTCAAAACAAGATAATATCTCTGTTATGACTTGCAATACAAGTAATTAATCTTCAGCCTAACATTTAGAAATTCAACTCATTTTACTCACAAACAACAGATCTTATATTTCATCTCTGCTTTTGCATTTCTTTAATATTTTGTTTCCGTCTTAAGGTTTGTATTTAAACTTTTCCAATAAGATCTACATAGCAATAAGACACTGATCTATTTAGATTTATTTTGAGATAATTTTTTTTAAGCTCATGAGAACATTAATAAGTTCACCCTTTGCACGTATTTTGTCGGATCATTTTTAAAATCAAAGCCCTTCTATTAATATACATACATAAATGGGAATGTGAGCGTTTGTATGTGCGTATGCGTAGGTAGAATAGAAAAATATAGAGCGATCAGAATGATATTTTGGATCTGAAAGGCAATGTCTTAATTTATACTGAACTAATTAAGACCCCGGTATATGAAAAGGGTCTTCTCTATCTGACTGGATGTCTTCTTTGGACGATTGATCGCGGCCAGCAGTTCCAAAACAGGAGAAACGTCAATATTTGGCAATCTCTCTCTCTCTCTCTCTCTCTCTCTCTCTCTCTCTCTCTCTCTCTCTCTCTCTCTCTCTCTCTCTCTCTCTCTTCTCCGGGGATTCTGCAAAGACATGATATCAGAAGTTTTTTTACCAAAAATTAAATGAAAGTCAGGGAGACTTATTTCCAGTTTGGGGATGGAATGAAATTTAGCTGAATTAGCTGTATTAATTTTAATGGAAGGTTTTGCTACACCATAAATATGACTATTATTATTCTTTTTCAGAAGATGAAACCTATTCACATGGAACAAGCCCACAGGGGCCATTGACTTGAAATTCAAGTTTCCAAAGAATATGGTGTTCATTAGGAAGAAGTAAAAAGAGGAAAGGGAAATACAGAAAGAAGAGATCTCGCTTATTAAAAAAGAGAAAAATAAATTAATCAATTAACAAAAAAGATAAAATTAAAATAGTATACGGTAATAATGCATTGCATCTTCGCTTCAACTTTTGAAGTCCCAATTGCGCGACATCCTCAGGGGGACTGTTCCACAGTCCGACGGTGTGAGGAATAAGGGACTTCTGGAACTGAGAAGTTCGACAGCGAGGAACATTTACTGCATATTCGTGCTGGTTGCTCTCGGTAGGAAGAGGGGATGAGGGGTCAACTTAAAATGTGAAAGATCTTTGCTGGAAAGCAATTTATGAAAAATTGACAAATAAGAGACCATCCGTCGATGATCCAAGTCGTAACTGCTAATATTAGGAAACAGAAGCCTAACACCACGAACCACTCTGTCTAAAAGAGATAAATCTCTGCCAGAAGCAGACGTCGACACCGGAGAACAGTATTCTAGTGAAGGAAGGACAAATGACCCCAAAACAAGTTGAATTTATTTTATGACTTGTAAATATAGGAGGCCTTTCGTACAATACCTAACTTTAATGCGGCATTTGCTTAATAATAAAGAAAAAGTTAAGAATTTAAGAAAATAAATAAGAAACTATGAAAGGGCTGCAGACCACAGATGTGAAGGGTTGTTGGTATGGCGAGGAGGAGGAAAAAATAAGGAAAAATGAACAAGAATAGAGAGAGAGAGAGAGAGAGAGAGAGAGAGAGAGAGAGAGAGAGAGAGAGAGAGAGAGTAGGTATACAATAACTTTCTTAGAAGCTCTGTAATCCCTTCACCTCTGCCTCGTGCAGTCTCCCTAAACAAATTCAATATCAGAGGAATCAGCTCAGCCTCCGCTTCCTGATAAGCGAATAACCTCCAGAGGTTTACCCAGAATCGGTTTTATCCCGATGGTTGGAGATCTTAGTCAATGTATCTAGCGAGGAGAGCATTCGAAGCCACTAGATAAAACTCGAGTCTGGATTAAACAGACGATGCCTATCCAAAATTATGTGTTGATAATTACGGCGGAGGAGCATAGATCCATTTCTTTTATCCGAGCGTTCATTTCATTGTTATAATGGCATGATTATCTTGCCGATCTATTTCAAGCTTACTTTTAATTTAGATTTGATTAAGAATGAGTTTTTCCTTAAAATTGTTTCTTTTATTTCCTCGTCTACTCGTTAAATAAGACATTTTATTATTTATGTATTAAATTAATTATTTCTTTATTGTCTCATAAATTGAGCGAATTTTCTTTTAATAACAATTTGCCAAACTTTTCTTTATTCCATATTACAGAATCCTTAATCAACAAATAAAATTTCCGCTTATTAACGAACTCATTTCAAATACTAACATTGCCCTTGCAGTGGTTTGATTTCTGCTGATTTTAAGACGTGATCGTGAATATTTCTTACAGCTGGTCTTTTAACCAGTTTCCTTTCAGAAAGGAAAATTAGTCCATTCGCTCAAGCGCTTCACTATGAAGTTTGTGCTCTTTCTGAATGATTTTCTTTCATTGACTGCCCTATGCAAATCCTTTGTATAACATTATTTAGGAGATGCTGTACTGCCAGAAAATACATTAATACAGCATATATATATATATATATATATATATATTATATATATATATATATATATATATATATATATATATATATATATATATATATATATATATATATATATATATATATATATATATATATATATATATATATATATATATATATATATATATATATATATGGGACCTCAATTGAACTTTAATCAGCAAATGGGAATTTTGCCTCAGCTAATATTTCTCTTATAAGAAATCGAAATGGAGTAAGTGAAGCAGATGAGAGGAAAAAAAGTATATCTTAGTTTAACCAGACCACTGAGCTGATTAACAGCTCTCCTAGGGCTGGCCCGAAGGATTAGATTTATTTTACGTGGCTAATAACCAATTTGTTACCTAGCAACGGGACCTACAGCTTATTGTGGAATCCGAACCACATTATAGCGAGAAATGAATTTCTATCACCAGAAATAAATTCCTCTTATTCTTCATTGTCCGGTCGGAGATTCGAACTCGCGACCAACAGAGTGGTAGCTGAGAACGCAACCCGCTTGCCCAACGAGGAACTGGAGATGAGAGGAAGCCTATAGGTGCCGTGAAGGACCAGAAATAACAAGAATCAGGAATTACTTATGGTAATAATGAGGATTCCACATTAACATTACAGCCTTATTTACCTAGTCGCCAGTTTTATAAAAAAAAAAAAAACATGATTCGGCACCTAGGCCATTTTTTACTTTACTTTTGTTAACCGTGTATTATTATTATTATTATTATTATTATTATTATTATTATTATTATTATTATTATTATTAGTAATATGTCTATAATTACTTGTTCCAGTAAAATTTCATCAAAGTCCTACTTCCTATGCTGGCTAGACCTGTAAAAATACCCACCATGATTTGAGTGGCAACATTAAAGTCACTTGCTGCAGCAGATTTTGAAACATCGCTCCACTTCACGTAACCTCCGTTATCCTGCTGCTTTTATTTAAGTGGGCAAAGTTTTTTCCCGATAGAAACCAATTCTGAAATAAGTACGACTTTCTTGCATTGCAGACTTATTACAAAGAGAATAAAGATGCTACTCCATTTTTCTCAGCGTTCATATTTCTTTATTATATTGCAATATATTTCCTTTCCTTGAATGAATGTATAAATACCAGCAGTAAATAGCTATGAAACACAAGATATGAAGGCTCTCGTTGACGAGATTTTTCACTTCCTGTTTTATTGGTTAAATAAGGAAAAGCTGGCTCTGATTTCCAGGTAGGAGAACAACAACTTTCCATAATTCAAAACCAACTGGAGTTCTTATGGATGGAAAGAAACAGTAAACCCAACATGTTCTGTAAGACCAATCATAATAAATTCATAATCATGAAAAAAATTGGACTTGAATAAACCTAATTACTAGCAAAATTACTGTTTTTTTCTGTGATTTTAAAACAAAGAACCCCTGTTTTGTAGGAAAAGAAAAGAAAAGCCACATCTTGAAAATTTAAAATAAACGTAACTATGTAAAAAGTTACAGAACTGGCTTATTCAGAAGTATTACATGCTTCCGCACTAAATCAAATATTTCCGACAACTCTTAAGTAAAAAAAAAAAAAAAATAAATAAATAAATTCAATTGGTCTAAGGATTTACCTCAGAAAAATGGACAGTTGGATTGCAGACATGTCTCATTTCGTATCTCTCTCTCTCTCTCCCTCTCTCTCTCTCTCTCTCACTCTCTCTCTCTCTCTCTCGCTCTCTCTCTCTCTCTCTCTCCGCTACTGTTGATAGTAAAAGGGAGACATCATGAACTGTAGTTTAATTTCTTATTCTGCAAATGGACTGGAGTCTTTCAGGTTTGTAACTGGCATTATCGAAACATTGCTATCGGGAGATAAGGAAGCGAAGAATTTTGGAGTCACAGTACGGGGAAAAAGTAGAAAACTTAATGCTAGCAAGAGGAAGCTTATAAGAACAAGCAGAGGACAGAAAGATGGGTTTACTGTCGCTGCTACGGATGAAACAAGATTCAGGAAGTTTTTTCGTCCACATGTATAACAGTGAATGACGCAGATGAGAAGGGCAGACAGAAAAGAATGCGAGTAAAAGAAAAGGTAAAGCTATGGAAGTAGCAGAAATACTGAACGACTAGTGTGGAGGAGAGCGATTTTGTGGAAACAAGAAATAGAATGTACAGAGGAATTATTGAAGCAACTTTACTTTCTGGACGTTTGTTGATGAAAATACCAAGAAAAAACAGTAAATATAGAAAAGGGGAGGCTGCTGATAAGGATTAACTTTGAAGAATATATGGATCAGCAAACGAACGGATTTGTAAACAACTCACATAGTAAACAAGTAGGCGCCGAAGTTTCTTCGGCGCAATCGAGTTTACTGTACAGCGTATAATGCTATATGAAATTCTCAGCCACGGCCCACGAAACTTAGAGCCGCTGTCCGGTGTTGGCCTGAGTTGTTGGCACCTATAGCGGTGCCAGACGCACGATCATGGCTAAATTTAACCTTAAATAAAAGGAAAACTACGGGGGCTAGAGGACTGCAATTTGGTATGTCTGATGATTGGAGGGTGGATGTCCAACATACCAGTTTGCAGCCCTCTAGCCTCAGTAGTATTTAAGATTTGGGCGCGGACAGAAAAAGTGCAGACGGGCAGACAAATAGTCATGTCATTAGTTTTCTTTTCCAGAAACTAAAAGGTGGGTTATTGTTTCGAGGTACCAAGGGGAGGGGAGGAGGGGAGGAAGACTGAAAAGTTCCCCGATACTCAGACTGACAGAGACTGTTACAAGAGACGGCAAGGAATAATATCCAGGAAGAGCAACATCGCATGCATTCAGTGCAGAATTAAGTAATGAACCGTAACAGGTCTTAGTCAGATGTTCTTGTGACTGTATATATATATATATATATATATATATATATATATATATATATATATATATATATATATATATATATATATATATATATATATATATATATATATATATATATATATATGTGTGTGTGTGTTATATATGTGTGTGTGTGTGTGTGTGTGTGTGTGTGTGTGTGTGCGTGTGTGTGTGTGTGTGTACATACATACATGTATAACTAGTATGCATGTGTGGGCGGGTAAGTGGAAGTGTGTGAAAATCAATAAATAGAATAGTATGTATTGGTAGTAGACACAGAGACCCAACGACGCAGGACAGACGCAGCATACAATCCGGATTGTAGCAGAGATTTCCAGCCTAGCGAATTTCCATTTTTACCTTGTGTGGTACAATCCCATTGTCTCATATTGGGGAGAGGTGTCACAATCCTCTAATAGAATATTTTCAGAAAGAGATTTTCCAAAGCCTTCTTTGTGCAAAGTAAAAGTTGTGTGTCCTATTTCCATTTCAAACCGTGGTTCGAATTAATTAAATGGTCCTTTATGCAAAGGCGAACGAGAACAGGAGATTGAATTAATTCTTTAATTTCGTCCTTGGTGCAATCTGGGTGGCAGTGGAAAGGCTGTCGTTGCTGCCCGTGCTCTAAGTGCTTATGATATCACATTAAATGCAGCATACAGATTGCCATTAAAGTCTGCTCGTTATTGATAATGATCTTTTAAAACATCAAATGAAATGCTCGCCCTTTCACGTTTTAAGTAGTTCATTATTTTTTTGTTCATAACACAGATAACCATGTTCATTCATTTAATTTCCTCCGCCAAAGGGTTTACGGATGAACGGCATTTAAAGAAATTGGATTCTCGACACATCATCCAAATGATAATGTTTTTAGGAATTTCGTTGACTATTTGAAAGTTTCGTTGCCATGGAAAAAAAAAATCTCGTTTTCCTTGTCTTGTTCCAGCCTTCAAACGGAAGTACACAAAACGGAGCCGACAACTGACAGACTCAGTAGATTCAGTGACTAGAGTGAAGAGTGAAGATCACTCCTGTGCTCTCTTCTTCCAGCATGTAAGACCTTTCTCGGACCCCGAAAACGAGCTGCTTCTGACAGACTGAAATATAACTTACTGAGATCTGTTTACCGGGATTTACAAACCTTTGTTTTCCAAGAGAGTTTTCACTTAGCCTATAATATGAAGTTTCTGTACACCACCAAATGTCATCCGAACCCTATATAAGAAAAGAACTTTTAGTTGCTCTATCTAATGGAATAAAAATTTTGGAATTTTTTGTCTTTTTAGGAAAATTTTGTTAATGAATGGATTTTTAAAGCTTCCAGCTAAATGTTTTAAGTACTCTGCAACTTTACAACAAGGCTATCTTTCGGGATTCAATATAAAAATTTCAGCTCTTGTACATGAACGTCTTTTTTATATCTTAAAAGGAATGACCCATGATCATTGCATTAGCTCAAATACGAAATATTTTATTCATTTCTAGAGATACAGTATCTTTATGAGTATCCATTTAATCCAGAAATGTAAAAATCTTAAACGTGACTGTCTATGAAGGAATGAAAAGTATCCAAGCAAGTTGTTGAGATGTTCTGATTTAAGCGCGCTGTCTCATTAGTGGAAGAATTGTAAAGGACTTTCATAAGAATAGTGAAGTAATTCTGCAGACAACTTTGAAAACGGAGAGAGAGAGAGAGAGAGAGAGAGAGAGAGAGAGAGAGAGAGAGAGAGAGAGAGAATTTATCGGTCCTCCAGTTGTAAACTGCGCATGCGTGCCATGGTTAAACCAGATGATTTTAGCCTCTTACGACTTCCTCAGTCCCTTTAATAACTTGAACACAGACAGGGAAAGGAAGGAGAGCTTCACTCCGGGGGAGTTATAGTCCCTTTAACCTCTTAGAAGTAGTAAGGTTGGAAAGGAGAGGAAAACAGAAACAGGATGAGAAACCCAAAGGTGAGTTATGGAGGAAAAGAAATAGTCACTGATCCTTACAATCATAGTGCTAAGAAGCTTGCAATCATTCTAACTTCCCAGTATCAGAAAAGGCTTATTCCTGTCAGTCATCTTTCTTAACACGAACACCCTCCCCACAACCAGCCCACCATCTCCCTACTTGGTATTGGGTAAGGTCTGGTCGAATCTGGTTAAGCAACAAAGGCAGGGAAGTCGTAGTGGGCTCTCGTCACCTGGAAGAGTTATTTCTTACTGATATGGTTTCTTCCTGGATCCATGAATTACCCCGACAGAGAAATCGCCCGCTGCTGAACATGAGAGTAGATCGGGCTTACACAATACTATCTGCAATCGATTCACATTGCAGTGAGACGATCCGGAACCCTATCGCAAACGTGTGAATAATGCATAAGCCTGCAATCAATTTCCATCACTGCTGGATCTGTAATGTATAAGCTAGAATTTTTAGCTATACGTGTCATTTTGTTAAAATGTTGGCTCTGAATGATATAGAAGATATAAAATATATGTTTTCAAAGGCTGAGATATTCTTTGAACTTATTTTAAATTTAAACTTTTCACATTGTTCTCTTTGAAAGGGAGTTGCTTTTTGTCCAAAGTACAGATTCAATTATTGACAAAAATAGTAATTAGAAAATATATTTGGAAGATATTAATTTTCAAAGGATTTGACCAAAGGGACTTAAGCATCTAGGGACCGAAGGGACATCCTCCTCTAATAATCTTTTGTATAAAATCCCTAAAGGTGACAGGAATGCTCAGCAGGCGGTACCATTACCAAAAGCGCTGTTACGCTTGAAAATCTGAAATGTCTCTACATAGGCTCAGATCTTCCCCCACAACGGCTACTTTTATTTCTTCTGTTTTTGCACTAAATCCCGTTTTTTTTTTATTATTATTATTATTCTTTCCTTCCTTCTCGTAACAAATCTCTTCATTTATATGCTGAAGTTCTTTGTTTGGGATTTGAATTTTTTTTTTTGTAGACGGCAAAGAGGCTCTCGAAGTGACTGCCAATAGATCAAGTCATTCAGCACCAAACGCAACACACATATACCCAATGCGCATTACTATTTTGTTACCTAAATAAAATATTACTCCAAAAGTTACCCGTAGATCTTTGAGCTCTCACGAAATCTGTTGTCCACTTTCGGGTCTTTTCACCAATCTTTCCGTTATGTGACATCGAAATCAGTTTCCCTTCACCTAATTCCTGAACAGAAAGAAGAGTCGTTTAGGGGCTGACACCGTGTATACCTTAGTAGCTTCAAAAATTAACTTGTAGCTCCAAATTTTGTTGAATTCAGTAGGTTTTTCCTTTGAAAAAAGTAGGCTACCCCTCTGTTTCAGAGCCTGTAAAAAGCTGAGTGAATTGTCTCTTATTAGAACAGATCTTCCAACATCCACCGCCACCAGATAATCTAGACCTATGACGAATATTACAATGATTTCACTCCTATAAATTATTCCTGTAAATTATTTCACTCCCATAAATCATTCACTAAATCAAGTTACCCCTTTATTCTCTAATAAAAAGTTTTTTTCCCTTGTATATCGTTTACGCAACACTGTTAATCCTCAGTTATTAAAGCATTTGGGCCAATATTTACTCATTGCCTCACATAACGTAGACATAAACGAAGGCCTGTGAGAAACAACAATATGCCAACGGTATTAACTTTACCGCTGAAACCGAGCGGGTATTTTTGGTGCATTGTGCGAATACTGTAACAAATCAGGCCACCCTTGGGACATGGCAACATGCCAAGTTACAAAATCATCTTATGATGTCAGAGAATTGGCTACGTATGTGCAATATATGTTTTTTCTTTCTTTTTACTTAACTGCAGCTATTTTGTGATAACTGCCTTCTCCACTTGAAATAGCCTTTCTTCGTGAATATCTCTGTCATAGAAACTTCAGTGCATCTTCCCATAAAGTAGATAGTGATGAAGGTGGTTAGAAAGAAAAATGTGTTTATATGTATGATTATTTTTTGCTATTTAAAAAAACTATTCGTTTCCTAAAAGGTCTGATAAATTTAAAGCATATGTAAACTATATTATAGTTCATGTACATGATAAATAAATCACAGATAGTTTTAGTTTTCTATGAAAGAAAACTATTGAGCTGGCTTTGTCTATCCGTCTGCACTTTTTCTGTCCGCACTTCTTTCTGTCCGCACTTTTTCTGCCCGCCCTCAGATCTTAAAAACTACTGAGGGTAGATGGCTGCAAGTTGGGATGTTGACCACTCACCCTCCAATCATCAAACATACCAAATTGCAGCCCTCTAGCCTAAGCCTTAGTAATTTTTATTTTATTTAAGGTTAAAATAAGCCATAATCATACTTCTGGCACCGCTATAGGTACCAACAACGCAGGTCACCACCGAACCGTGGCTGAGCTTCGTGGGCAGCGGCTGAAAGTTCAGTACAGCATTATACACTGTACGGAAAACTCGATTGGGCCGAGAAAACTTCGGCTCATTTTTTTATTTGTTTCATTTTACAAGTGTTTTTTTCCACAAATTGTTGTCCTTTTCTTGATCCCTGGAAACAAGACGTATTAATGGTCGTCCATTCATTAAAACACCCTGACATCATGATACTGTACTTTATCCACACAGTCTATCAGTAAATTAGCCTCTGATTACCGAATCATGACTCAAATTTTTATGAAATTTTATTAGATAGGCAAATAGACGGAAACAGAGAAATCATGTGCAACCTGGTGAAAATTGGACTTTGCTAAAGAGAATTGTAAATTAAAGCCTATATATATATATATATATATATATATATATATATATATATATATATATATATATATATATATATATATATGTATATATATATATATTTATATATATATATATATATATATATATATATATATATATATATATATATATACATACATATATATATATATATATATATATATATATATATATATATATATATATATATATATATATATATATATATAGAGAGAGAGAGAGAGAGAGAGAGAGAGAGAGAGAGAGAGAGAGAGAGAGAGAGAGAGAGACCTAAACATCAGCGCAAATTACAAAACGAATTACCGCCCTTCCTACAGAGAACCAAGGCCACACGAGAAATAATCCAGAAGTGTTCGTGCCCTTAATGTGGGCTAAGTTAGCCTAGAGAATAACGCAGCCTTAGTGATGGAAAATAGCATTTCTCCACCAAAGGAGAAGACAGCCAAGACCAACGTAGTATATAAATGACGAGGTGGCCTGTGCACTACTGAATGAGCCACGGGACAGGACATCCACCCTCCAGCCCGGCCGGGAAAACAATGTGGAACGTCTGTCACCGAGAAGAGGGTATCATGCATTATTCTTGTATTTTCCTCAGTCAGTTTAAGGCCGCCCAGCGCATGAGCAGTACGGGGACTCCATAAATAAAAAGTGGAGGTTTGATTACCCCAAAAATGAATCCAACGATTGGTCTTCCTGCGACCACCCTGTCATAACACCGATCGATAGGATAGGAGACCAAGGGCAGACGAACTTATGCAAACAACGACAGTAAAAGACGAACGGCAGACTGATTACTGCGGAAGAGGTATCAAGAAATTGACTGAAACTTGCCTCCGACGACAGAGAGCCTGACGGTATATAATTATGTCCTACCATCTGTCACGAGGTGGAAGGCGCTGGACGCGGAGGCCGAGAGCTACTTGGTAGCAACGAGGGAGATGCGAACACCTCAAAGACGGGACACGTGCTTTACCTGGAAGGCACAACAGCCTTTTAAGAGCCAGAGCGCCTGTTCCTTGGGTGCTTCATTCGGAAAAGTATTAATGAAGTGACTGCACTATTTTTCTAGCCGTATGTAGCATTAATACCGATGTACTCGAAACATGTACTCATTGTGAGTCTGCAGTTAAATCAGTAAGAAACTAAAATTTAGGATATCTTTAAAAATTTCCCTGAATTCCGTAATGAAAACCAAATGAAAAAGAAAACAAAAATTAATAACAAAGAAATAATACTGTAATATGGCAAATGGAATATGAAATAAAACCTACGACAAAAATCAGTAGTGCTGCACTTGCGATGATAGTTAACAATATATATATATATATATATATATATATATATATATATATATATATATATATATATATATATATATATATATATATATATATATATATATATATATATATATATATATATATATATATATATATATATATATATATATATTATATACATATATATAAATATATATATATATATATATATATATATATATATATATATATATATATATATATATATATATATATATATACATATATATATATATATATATATATATATATATATATACTTGCAATTCATACACACACGTAAACACACAAAAGACAGCAGATTTCAATTGATCTTTCTTATGGACTTTATCTTTACCTTTATCTCTTTCCCTCTCAGAAGCGAATACCTAGTCATCTGATTTAACTGTCTGCTCCATCAACCAACATCATAAGGATTAAGCCATTGAAGTTTCAAGCGCTGCAGTGAATTGTAGAGCTAAACCTATTCACACTTATTACTCTGTTGACATTTATGGGTGGACGAGTTCCTAAAGGTTGGGCCTCTTAAACACAATGGTCAACTTGCACTGAGACTGTGAACTAACACAGAAGATCTGTACACTCACATACTCCAATTACTCGCTCCTACCTAGAAAGGATAAATATCCCATTCCTTGGGTTATGCTATGAACAAGAATTCATGGAATCTTTTGTATTTAAAACAGAGAATATATTCGAAGATGCTCAATGCAGCAGTTCGACTTGTCGACATTCTAATATTTTCGTATGCCATATCAGTAACCTTTTTATCTTTATACATTTAAGAGATCTAAAAATGCGCCATTAATATTTTTCTGATGATTTCATTATATCTCGTTCAGTTTTTTTTTTAAAGGGACAAACGACTAATCTGCAATCAGCTATCATTTACAGTATTTCCTGAACAGTGATTTCACTTGCCCTGACAAAGGAAAAGTCATCCGTTTATAACCATTACGTAATTTCCTATGGGAAAAAATTAATTCAGAAACGTCGTGATATTTCACACGCTGTAATCAACGAGACCCCATATTTTCACAAGGAGGGTCGAGATTGCTACCGAGTAAATTCTGTACAAATTAGACTGGCAGAATGTAATTAGTAATGGGTGAAATAGCTTGTTCAACTGCAAACCGTTTCAGATTCCTGATGCTACCTCGGTTGGGACCAGTGTTAAATATGTATTTAAAGACAAAACGGTAGTTCCAGAAGTGATACATAATGAGCTGTCCTGTACTCGTAATAGGGTAAAAAGAACTGCCTCCTCCTGGTTCTCTAAACAACTGAATATAACTTACTTGCTCTATTGCAGTGAATTCGCTGTCACCACTACTGCACTCCCTATTTTAGGGCACTTGCAGTTCATAGCTACGGCCGGTTGCGGACTTATTACAATGCACGTACATCTGAATTTGTTGGACCTTGGCAGAGTGAGTCATTAGGTGACCTCTCGAGTTTAAGTACCTAGAAATTTTCAATACCTGATAGCGGGCAGCATATCTGGGCACCCCTGGTAAAGATATGTTATCTACTGGGGTCTCTTGTTGTGGAAGTTTTGACAACCACTCAGTTTTAGTTATAATATTAGACTTTAGGAGCTATTTACAACTTCATCGCCCACCTGCATTATTCCATTCAGAGACAACCTAGTTGAAATCTTTTTATAGCAATCAAGCACTGGCAATAATGCAGCGTGTGAAAATTTTACTGTGCATGCAATAGACAATTGAAAAAGTTTTCATGTATTATTTAATTCATGGACACACCTTCAGAGAACTTATAAAACAACAAATAAATGTGAACAAAATACAATGGGGGTGTTATGTGAGATTAAATTGAAAATAGTAATTAAGAGAATTGCGCTGGACAAAAGGAAACAGTGCAAGGGGAAGGGAAACGGGAGGAAAGAATCCACAGAAGTGAAACTCCAAGAAACAACGTCGTTCTCGTAATCACTCCGTAATATCCATTCCTAATGCATCGCTTTCTCCTAATGGGAGAAGACGCAGCAGCACCATTCAGAGGATTAACAAAGAAGTTTTAGTGACGACGAAAGTTATTTCAAGGAAGCTGGAATGGCAAGCAAAAACAAAGAGAGAAAACATGACGCGTCTTATACTTACACGCTCGCTGGCTCTGTTTTCATTCATACCAGAGAGAGAGAGAGAGAGAGAGAGAGAGAGAAGTGATTTAATAATTAAAGAAAGAATGCTTTAGCGACAATTGTAATGTTTTAGCCCTGTAACAGCTCTTTTTGGTTGAATCGCCCTTTTGTTTCTTTACCTTATGCCTTCATTCCTCTACCGGGGGTGGCGCCTGAAGGGCAGTCGTCCAGTTCTCAGAGGTCGTTAGGGTGAGGTTACTAGACCTATGCTATTCGACGATGGTACCTTACACTTGGATGGCAAGCTGAAAGAGATCCACTCCTTCAGTTATTTTTTTATGTTACTCAAGTTCCTTGTGGTCTATTCCTACCCAATTCAGAACTTCCATATATTATACTTCATTTGTTTGTCACATGACGTTATTGATGTGCCATAACTTGTCCTTTTAACAGTTAATAAACAATAAGCGTAATGACTATTTTTTTTATTTCTATATTCATTTGCAAATTCATTAACACTAAAGTGTATGTTTACATATTTCTGATAAGTACAAAACCACATATGGACAAATGTTAACAGGTCTTATCGAATTGTTTTCCAGATGCCCATGCGATCATATCCTAAGCCTTCTGAGAAATAGACTGCAGCAACCATGATCTTTACAGAGACTTGGTACCTTAAGAAGTTGATACAGAGAACAGCGAAAGTAGGCTCCCGATATCCCGCGAAGGCTTATTTACATAAAGTATTTTGAAACAGAAATTTTGCCGTCTATTTCACCCCGTAACACGATGTGGCTTAGATACGTCGATGATATCTTTGCATTCTGGGACAATAGCTGGGGAGATTTCAATAAATTTTTACTAGGCTAAGTTCGCTAGTGCCGACCATTAGATTTAAAAGATAATCGGAAAAAACGGTAAGTTGCCTTTCCTAGATGTATTAATCTTAAGAGAACAGTATAGATATACCTTCACAGCATATAGTTAGCCTAATAACGCCATTTCCTATATTAACTTCCTAAGTTACCATGTCTCTGTCAGAATCATGGTTGTCTGCATTCTGTTTCTCGGGGCTGAGATAATTATATTCGCACGGGTCACTGGACAAAGAATTTGATACGAAGTCACCCAGTTCTTCCACCTAACAACAGATTTTAAATTGAATTAAACAATCCTAATGATTGAACCCCTCAATCGCCTAAATTTAAACATAACTAAAGAATGGAATACAAAATTTAGGCTGAAGGCCAAGCACTGGGACCTATGAGGTCATTCAGAGCTGAAGAGGAAAATGAGAGTAGAAAGGTATTCAAGGTGTAGCAGTAGGATACCCTGGCAGCTGCACTATGAAACAATTGTTAGCAGAAGGTGCAAAGTAAGTTGGAAGAAAGAGAATATTATATGAATAAGGGTAAAGTAAAAGGAATGAAAGGGATTGCCATGGCCGAAGGGACGCTGGGAAGAACCTTCAGCATGGCCTACGGTGTACCGCGTGAGGTGCACTGGCGGCACTAACCCCCTCCCCCCACCCCGCGGACGAAGGGAAATAAAACTATGAAAAAAATATAAATAAAAAACAATGACCTAGATCACTGTCGTCTTTATTTTGGCTTGGCGACAAACTTTCCTCTATGGACACTTGACCCACACACCCGTCCTTGTGTAAAACTGTACTATCTCCATCAAAACAAGTCCTACTAACTGAAGAAAAGCAAATGGAAAGACGAAGAATGTTGAGAATGTTTAACAACTTTTGCAAGAAGTAATGTCAGCAGGAGTCACGTTAAGATAATACGCTAACTGGATGCCAGGATGAGGACTGTTGAACTGTTACAGCGAACACCGGAACAGAGAAACCATGACATTCACAAGCATACTGTACATCATTCGGCGTATTTCAAAACAACAGGAGTGAGGAAAGAGGTGAATTATACATAAAGTGACACAAAGAAGAAAAAAAGGAGCTCTGCAAAAGTCTTGGAAATAAAATTGAGTATTTAGGCAGCCAGCGTTGAGATGAATGAAGGAATTGCTTGCTAATTCGTGTCCATGGAATTAAAGTGCAAGGGAGGAATATGGATAAAACAAAAATATATGAATTGCTTATGTGGTTTTTTGGGTTACTATAACCATGAAAACATAAATGAAAGGAAAAACAGTAACAATAAATTGTTGATATAGTATTGAAAATGAAAAGTTCAATCAATTAATTCTTAAGGTGGTCTGAAACTATGGAAAAGAAAATACAAGAGCAAGGCTTAAGAAATTGAATTCTGATTCAAAAGGCAAAGGGTAAAAGGGATTGGTCCATGAAAGTGGCGAGTTTTAGGAGAGAGAGAAAGTAGAGGAAAAAGGCTTTACGACGCACAATGTTCATTTTTAGGCGCAAGATGCAGTTGAATATCGGAATATGTGTAGGGAGACCAGACGTGTGACTGATGACGGTTAGGCGCAGGAAGTGTGAGTGAGAAATTTTTTGTTTTGTTTTAGGCGTATAAATTATTTTTTATTCTCTAATTAAGAAATGACACAGTCCTTTCATTTGAAGTTTCTTTTTCTTTTTGAGGGCGTGAGGGCATGGCTCCTCTATATTCACCAAAACACTGATTCTCCTACCAGAAAATACCTCTGGATGAAAATTAAGGAATCGCTGCTCCGTTGATCCTTCAATGCGTATAGTGGCTGATTTCTCTGCAAAATCTCCCTCAACTGCAGCCGCCATCTATGAGTACACAACGGTTTCCTCAGCAGAAATGGTTCACTGAAATACTGCTATTTGCATGTTTTCTTTCATCTCACTTTCTTTGTACTTCTAAACTACAGTTGTGCATATAATTTCCTGTTTCTAATTTTATATTGCTTACTATTCAATTTCTGATATATCAAATCAGTTTTTACCTCATATTGATCAATAAAACTCTATCATTTTATTCCTGCCTTTGTGATTCACCTTCAGTGGAAAATACTAAAATTTAGGTTTACGCCGAAAGGCGTACAAAATTACCATTATCTACATGGCAAAAATTTTAAATATTGGTAATGTGACCACTGATGGCAAATGAGACGGGTAGGCTTACCTGAAGCATAGAAACTACTCTATTTTAAATCTCTATGCGAAGGTCTTTCTGATTTCATTATATTTGCTTTTCTTCTGCTTCTCTGCGGCTTCAGCTACATTGTTTATTGCTATTTATTTTTCCAATTTAGCTTAGGCTCTTCTTCCCATCTAGCTGTCCAACTTCTTTCATGTTGCTCAACAGTCAAACTACGCTACTTTTCTTTTATAATAAAGTCTTTTGTGTAAGTATAATATTCACTAAACCTACACCTCAAATTTGAAACTATATACTTGTGTTATTGTAATAGCCGTAATGCCCTCTTAACTTCTCGAATTCTTCGCGGTTTTTTGGAAACTCTTGTCACTACAAAACCATAGATCCAAGTGCAAGACATATGAAGCAGTTATGATGTCCGGTAGCTGGAAACGAACCCGAGTCCCCCAGTCACAACAAGATCCCGTTACCGACATGACCACGAGGGACATCATACCAAGTGGCAATCGTTTTTATTGCTTTTAGGCTGAAACATATATTTCTGTATGTCTTCGGGCTCTAAGATTTGTAGGATCTCTGCTGCTCAGTGGGTGTTTACAGAAATCGACAGTCCTAACGACTGAAAACGTTAGTATTTTCTGCTGCAAAACAAGTCATATCTTTACATAAATATTTTTTCCTTGCCAACTATCAAGGAGAAAAAACTCATGAGACTGAGGGCATAAACTCCCCTGGATAACAGAGACCTTCGTATCCCTCTGGCATCAGGGGTTTTGGAATGAGTACCTCGGTATCATTCACTGCTACATAATGCTTAGGGCAGTGTTTATGAAGTTGGTTATATGGTGGATGTGCATTGTGCACTTGCTTCTGTCAAGTGACGGAATAGGTAATTAAGGCCAATTATATTCGTGCTCTCTCTCTCTCCATGTGTGTTTGCAGTAAATTTTCAGTGCCGTCTCTCCTCAGTTATTCAGTTAATGAAAATAAACATAATTAAGTTTTTTTTTATTATTTTATAGTAAATCGGCTGCACATCAGAAACATCAAATCTTTCGATTTTCTCCTTCTATAGAAGAACCAAAATAAACTGAGTTTCAGCGTGAACTAAAAAATAGAGAAGGTTACAGAAACTGTTTATCGAAAACTAACGATGAAATTGCAAGGTATTCACTCTTCTTTATACAGAAAAAATTACGAATTGTATATTACTTTTTATGGAAGAATATGTAATTTAGTCTGATAATAAACAGCAGTCAGTCCAAGAACTGGGACTTTGTTATCTGCCGCCACGGAACGCTTCCAAGGCATCAGGCTTCGAGGAGGGAGCCGTGATCCGCATTCCGATTGCTGGGTAAAGTCGGAGAAGGAGATCGGACGGAACGGGACGAACAAATGAAGGAAGTCAGGAGGGAAAGACAATGAAAGAAGAAATAGCTGTATGAAGTAAAAGCTGCAAAACTGAAGTAAAGTGAATGAAAAGGAAAAGGGGGGGGGGGCCGTCGGAATCGGAGAGATAATTTGCTTGCTGTTGTTTGTGTCGTTGTTGTTAGTGCTGTTACTGAATTGAATATAGAATTTAGGACAAAGCCCAAGCACTGGGACCTATGAGGTCATTCATCACTGAAGCGGAAATTGACGGTAAAAGGTTTGAAAGGTGTAACAGGAGGAAAACCTCAAAGCAGTTGCACTATGAATCGATTGTTAGGAGAGGATGGAAAGTAAGATGGAAGAAATAGAATATGAAAGGAGATACAGTAAAAGGAACGAAAGGGGTTGCAGCTAAGGGCAGAGGGCACGCTGCAAAGAACCTTAAGTATTCCCTACAGTGCACCGCATGAGGTGTACTGACGGCAGTACCCCCTTACGGGGAGTGCTGTTATTATAATCGTGAATGATCAAAACACTCTTGCGGAAGGAACCAAGGACCGGTGGTCTTGCAGAACAGAAAACCCATACAAAATAAAAGAGCAATAAAGAGTGATAAGAGGGAAATAATGAAGGAGAGTGATTCGGAGATCCAGGAAAAATCTGACAGATGCGAAATAACAAAAGAGGAGAAAGCGAGTGAAGAGAACACTGAAGAAGAAGAGTGAAAAGCGAAACACAAGTCAGTTAGAACACCAAGTGAATGCATAATTATGCAAAACTTGAAAAGGGTGGATGGTGGGAGAAGAAGTTTACGAAACAGAGGAAAAACAAGAAGCGAGACTACATAGAAAGGAGATCAAGAAAGGGAGTGTTCTGTGTATATGTGAACAGAGCAGATGTCCAAGGAGAAAGACAACAGAGACAATAATGCATAAAATGGTAAGACAAACTAAGGAACATCTTGGAACGAGTAAAGCAATTCCGGTACATCCACACTATCTCCAACGTTATTCAGGTCGTCTCATCGAGGTGTAGAGGTAAGAAACTAGGCAGAAATCTATTTTTTTCTCCTTTTTTGTAGTGTAATAAGTAAAAGAAATCTGACCCAGGTGTATTATAATAAGGGATATATTGACAAAACAAGCTATTGTGAAAATATCATGAACCGCCAATTGTTTCAGTCTCTGGTTTAAGGGCACTGTAGTGACACAGGTGTGATATAGGAACTTTCGATCTCTAGAGATAGTCTTACTAACTTTCAAATTTCATCAGTGGAAGACTTATTTGAGTAAAGGCTTCAAAAGAGGAAGGAGAAGCTTACTTAACATGATCAATTTGGGTAACAGAATGATCATATGAAATGAGTGTAGGGCTATTGCTATGGAGAATGTCTAGTGAGTAAATAAGTAAGTATACTTTAGTTTAACCAGACCACTGAGCTGATTAACAGCTCTCCTATGGCTGGCCCGAAGGATTAGACTTATTTTACGTGGCTGAGAACCAATTGGTTACCTAGCAACGCGACCTACGGCTTATTGTGGAATCCGAACCACATTATACCGAGAAATGAATTTCTATCACCAAAAATAAATTCCTCTAATTCTTCATTGGCCGGCCGGAGAATTGAATGTGGGCCTAGGAGAGTGCTAGCCGAGTACGATATCGACCCTTCCAATGAGGAACTAGAATGTCTAGTGCTGAATGACTTATCTTCCATTAGTAAACCAGCAGCTGAAATTAAGAAAATGTAGAATTTACAGAATGCAACAAAGGCACAAAAAAAAAAAAAAAAAAAAATAAGTTTTGGATGTGGGAAGAAGAAGAATAAATCTGATGACGTTCCTTGGGGACATCCAAGAACTACGAACATAAATGGACGATTGTTAATAACAAATGAAGCTCTACATCCTTGGCATCCTGTGGGTTTTTCAAGAATAGTTCTGTGAATCAATATCTTCCATCTACTTTCATTCTTTTTTCCCTTATTTTGTAAGTAAATGAATTTGACCTTTAAAGAGAATAGTCTTTTAATAACAGAGCAACTCATATTTTAGAGGAAATATATGGTTTGTTTAAATAAGTAAAATACATCCCCAACCCATAATTACCAAATATTTTCGATAACAGTAACCTTGCTAATTACGACGCATGGTAATTTACTTAGCATTACCAAATAAAAAACTTAGTTACAAATGCGAGTTTTGACATTCCAGATTTTCTTGCAATAAAACGAATGCAATGCACACGCGCAGTTCTGATACGTTCAGGAGTAACATGACAACGCAGTGCCTTAATGTAATGCGAAATGATTGTAAAAATTTTGTATAGTTTTATGATATCTGTGAAATGATCACTCACATCACTCATAACAGTAGCTGTTCATATGTTAAGGAACAAGGTTTTGCACTGAGGCAATCCGTGTTTAGAGAAAATGAAAACAAGGTGACCAATTCTCAAGATGAATACGCTGCCATTGTTGGCTGAGTGGATTTTATCAGACCTCAACCTTAAGCCCAAGGAAGAATAATTCTCGCTCTCTCTCTCTCTCTCTCTCTCTCTCTCTCTCTCTCTCTCTCTCTCTCTCTCATATATATATATATATATATATATATATATATATATATATATATATATATATATATATATATATATATATATATATGTGTGTGTGTGTGTGTGTGTGTGTGTGTGTGTGTGTCTGTGTGTATGAGCTTCGCTCTTGCATTAAAAGTTTCTGGGTCCTGTTCAGTGAATGTTCCTCGTCCTCCAAAAGATATCCTTGGAATTTTCTTCTCCTTGAAGAGGTAGGAATATAACTCCCTTCGGAGTTGAGCCTCTCCCTTTCTCTTCCCTCCCCATCCGTGTTCCTCCTAGATTGGACTACATTCGGTCTTTTGGTTTCCAGTGATACTGGACACGCATATGGAAAGTATACCTCTCTTTTGGACACCAGATCTCATATCTGTCATTTTGTATTAATTTCTTGTTAAGTCAGTCAAGTGCTCGTGTCCTAATGCATTATAGAAGTTCTTTCCTACAATATTACATACTCTAAATAATGATCCGAACAAGAAGAAACAAAGAATAAGAACTGAGATTTCTGACGTAATTACATTGGTAAATAAGTAGTTCAGGGAATTGGGATTCTGTCCTAATAACCATAAAGTTTTCCAAGAGAAAATTTATTCATTGCCTAATTTCACTAGTTCTGGAAATCCAGCCTTTTCTCATTACACGGTCTCTTCTTTGCACTGCAGTACTTGAGTCACTCTTAAACGAGGTTTCATAGCACTAATGAATTCGGATATTTTTTCTGTAAGATTTCAGTATAATTCAAAGAGTATTAAATCAATATTCTTCCAATGCAAAATATCCATGATTTTGATTAGGTTTCCAGTCTACTATTAAGTTGTGTAATTGGGAATTTTCACTTGACTTTCTCACAAGAGAAGTTACTTAACTCTGTCAGCAGACGGAATCACCAACACTAGACAGGAAAGGATTCAGCCGTAAAGCCTCATTGCTCTTTCCTCGGGAGAGCAGTCAAAAAATTGCCCAATGGTAGTCATAAAAATCACTCTTGGCTGGCGCATTGAGTGCTTATTTTACGACAATACCATCTGCTCATATCGTGCGTCAAGCACTTATCGCACGGTGTAGTTCAGACCGTAATGAAAGTTCTTCTCACCATCCCTTCAGTACCGCGACTGTGTTGCTTTCTGTCTTCTGCTGTCTATCCGCTCCCATTGTCGTTTACTACCTAGCTAGCTGTCCAGCTTCTTAAACCTGACCTGGCTTAAGATTTCCCCCTCTTAATTAAGGAGATACCTTAGAGGGGAGAATTGAGAGAGTCCAGAAATGTGACTTTGTCCTGGTTAAACTGCTTTAAAACAGCAGTGGCGATAAAGTTGAGTTCATTTATCACTACTAAGAAACGAACGAATCTTTTCAGAAATTTCGTAACATCTTAATGACTACTGTCTTTCTATCTAATTCATCATGTGCGGTTACCTAATATCAGAAGGAAAACCATCCTTGAACGTGCAAAGGAAATGAAGCCATCGCGGAATGATATACGAGTCTAAATGGATGATTTTACCTTTTTATCCTCGCGAAAACACCAGAGCTCCAATTCGCGCCTCGACGATTTGTCTTGCGTAAGAGGGTCTTTTATAACCCTCACAGATACTCCGAGTAACGAACGATCTTTGCAACATATAAACTTCAGTGTTGTCAAGATCGTAGAGTGTTTTCTGCTACATGAAAGGAAAAGACTAATGCTCTTCTCATGCCTTGCCGTACCCAAGATTTCTTCCTGATTTAGCTCTCCGCAAGACGTGAGACCTTTTATGTTCCTTCTATGCAAGGAGAGAGAAGCAGCCTCTTTTTTTCTCCTGGAAGCTTTTACTTGGTGACATCTTTTCAGTTTTTAGAGGCATAATACGTGCCAAAACATTTCCATAGCTTTAGTAACAAAAATGTTTATAACGTTTGACCAAACCAGAGTTTATGTCTTCTCTAATCATATAAGACTTTCACTGATCCAATCTGATTACCTGGTTGTCATAGATACAAATATGGTCTTAGCGGCTGGCACTAGAGGGGATATGTTTTCTAGTGACTGCTCTTGTTAAATAAATATCTTAACATAAATGACCACAGTTGATGCACTTAACTAGGTGTTCAGAGATAAGCGTTTGAAATGCAAAAGCGGAATCATTTTAAGAATGCGGAAACAATAAAAATTCATTTTGAAGTAGAAGTTTGAGATGCATTCATAAGTAAGTTTATGGAGAGAGCATCAACAAAATATAAAGTAATAAAATAGCTTTTGATATGAAGAGGTGAGATGAAGAACAAGAGGTATAAAAAAAATGTTAAGCATAGACAAAGAAAAGTAATTTCAGAAGGCAGGCGACTGCAGTGAAATTGGGAGGCCAAACGAAATGAGATTCTTATTCGTTTCCACTGACGTCTTCTTTTTTTTTCTCATGAAAATTTTCGACCAATAATCTGCTCGTCCAGCCCCTGCCATATATATATACTTGACACGCAACTGCTGTCATCAATTCAGACCTAGCAGTATCAACAGTATAAGTCGGACATCATTTGCTCTATATATCATGTAAACTTTAAAATTCATCAAATTTTTTGATAGACTAAATATGCTAGTGCCAACTCTGAATGGAAAAAGATGGCAAAATGATCCCCCTACGTAACTTAATCTTCAGAACTGACATTGTATGCCTGAAGCCTACTTTCGTCGTTCCCCAAACCCACTCCGTAAATTATCATATTTAAGTAGAGATCGTGGCTGGCTACGTTTCATTTCTTAGGGGGCTTTGGGTACGATAGCATTAGCATGAGATAAAAGAATCTGATAAAATTGTTTTCAATTACGCTACAGGGGAACAAAAATAACAAACAAAAACCATGTACAGAAAAATAAATCTCTAGAATGGTGAAAACCTCAAAAAAAAAAAAATAATAAATAAAAAAATAAATAAATAAATAACCGAGCATCTTAAATCAGTGTAAAGACTAGTTTTAGTCTTGAACATTATTATCAACGTTCTCCTGACATTTCGGAGTAGTCTCAGGCTCATTAGGCCTACTCAAGACTGGATTTTGCGTTATACTGTCTGGAAGAGGATGTAATGAGGTCATTTGCTGCCAATTAAAAGAAAAGCTTCTTAGACAAGTTTTTCAGACAAAAAGAACTTGTCTATTGTGCTTTCGATAGAAGGGCAAAATAAGATTTGCGCGTATGTGCAGTACAGGGGATGACCGTAGTAATGATAATAATAAGAAAAAAGAATATAGCACCGTTATTAATGCCTGACTAAGATGCATTTAATTCAAACTAAAATGAAAACTCCGGAAGGAAATTCACGAAATAGGTTCTGATATTACACTGACGAACTTCTTTTTATCTTTGACAGTGACAGCACGAAGAACATTTTTCACCCATATCTCACACTTTCAAAACTTGTGAAAGTTCGTGTTCCCGGCTTTAAGGGCCACCGATTGTTAACTCGGCCATTTTTAATTTTTTTTTTTTTTGGACCAAAGAACAGTAGTAAACATACAATTGGTACTTGCTGTGAGCTCATGTGAGTACTACATTTCATAAAAAACACAAAATTGCATATATAAACCTAGTTGGCAGGATATTCAATGGTTTACAATATTGATATCACCTCGCCAGCTTTTAAACGTAAGTAAAGTTTTTTTTTTTTTAAAGTTGTATAGAAATCAGTGTACAGTCTTACACCAATGAAATGACAAACATTGTTGGTGAAACTGGTAGCAGAGTTACCGCTGATAACTTTGCGTCAGTTTTCCCTATTCTTATGAATAGGGAGAAATAACTTCTGTTTATTACTGTAATATTTTATGATGAATGCTTTTAGCCATGCATCACTTTGTTTATATTATTTCCGTTCCTGGCTCTTCTGATGGACAAATACCAAGAGGATTTTAGCAAGATATTTCTTTTCAGGAATTTCATTTCTTGTGATACTGGCTAATTCGAAAAATATTTAATTAATTAGTTACTTTAGGAAGTTTCGGTTCTGGTCAGTCAGGGCTACATTTGATTTGAAGAAACATTAGGTAATATGTCGCTTTCTGTGGTAGAATAATAATAATTCCCTTTTTCTCCTTTGATTCAGGCTGAGAATAGGATATCATCTTGTTACAACTTCCTGTTGTGTCAGTCAACCTGTATTTTTAATGGACAGAGATGATGTGGAAACATTGTTACCGAAAAAGCAAGTTTTAGTTTTCTGCAAAAGAAAACTATTGTGCCGGCTTTGTCTATCCGTCCGCACTCTTTCTGTCCCCACTTTTCCTATTTGCACTTTTTCTTTCCCACTTTTCCTATTCGCACTTTTTCTGTCCGCACTTTTTTTGTCCGACCTCAGGTCTTAAAAACTGCTGAGACTAGAGGGCTACAAATTGCTATGTTGATTATCCACCCTCCAATCATCAAACCTACCAAATTCAGTAGTTTTTATTTTATTTAAGGTTAAAGTTAACCACAATCGTGCCTCTGGCAGCGCTATAGGTATCAACAACACAGGCCACCACCGGGCCGTGGCTGAAAGTTTCATTGGTCGCGGTTAAAAGTTTCATGGGCCGTGGCTGAAATTTTCATACAGCATTATACGCTGTACAGAAAACTGGATTGTGCAGAAGAAACTTCGGCGCCTTTTTTACTTGTTTATTTATGCATTCTGTTTTCCTATTCTATTTAGTTCTGAAAGCTTATGCTAAGGCACCAGTCTTAGAGAACTAAGGTTATTTGATTTAATTTACCTTCTATTGATACAACATTCATGTTTTGTCTTGTGAGATAATATAAAATAATTTCTTACAGCAACTAAAACAAAAGCATTTCAAAAGGACAACAAAATTCTTGTGTTGAATATATTCATTGCTATGAATCATTTCTGCTTCACTTTTCGATAACAAACTCTTTACCTGTCCTCTTATGATCCAGGAGCAGATAGAATGAAGAATAGCATCACTCATCATTACTCTCGTTTTATCGTTGTTCGTTGTTTTCGTTTCCCCGCCCAAGACTAACACTGTAATAATAATAATAATAATAATAATAATAATAATAATAATAATAATAATAATAATAATAATAATAATAATAATGATAATAATAATAATAATAGTTGTTTTTCTTGTTGTAGCTTTAGTTTTCGTCGCAATAATAACCTTAATCCTCCGGCGATTTACACTATAAGAAAGCTGAGACTTGAAAAACGAGACGAAGACACCGTAAAATGACTCACTAATAAGATGCTAATTAACATATGAGGCTCTATCATCACCAATCAATCATAGTCATTCAATCTCTAGAATTTTATCATAAATGTTTATTTTATATATCAAGAAGTTACAAAAAAATCATTTCTTAATAAACATAAAGATCAGTAGTTAAATAAGAAATATAATTTCACGAAATAATTATAAAGATGTACTAAATGTCTTATCCCTTGTACCAATATCAACACACACACATCTGTTGTAAGGTCAATGACGTAATTAACATATATCACGAAAGAAATCACGGTAGCGTTGGGCCAGCGTGAACACTGGGCTAGTGCATTCTCTCTCTCTCTCTCTCTCTCTCTCTCTCTCTCTCTCTCTCTCTCTCTCTCTCTCTCTCTCTCTCTCTCTCGATATCCAAGTCACTAACTGAACTAAGGAATTTCAACAAAAGCATGTCTACAAAAATATAGTCTATTCAGTAGTCTAACATAGCAGATGGTTTGGAATCTACATCCCAGAACCAATAACCTAAAAAACAACCGAGTAAGAATAACATAGTTCTATCAATTTCCACTAAATGAGTTAAAATAAGTAAAAAACGACCGAAGTCATGATAAGTCACATTCCCTTCCATTTATTTGACCTGTATTCAATACATCTGAGGAAACAAAGGAAAAAACAAAACTTTTAAAAATAGGCAGAGAAAAAATAAATGTGGGATATCTCCCACGTTGCTAACCCCAAAAGAGATACCCATAATAAAACATGGCAAAATCAAAATTCAGGAAAATCAATAAAAATCAGACATGGAAAATAAAAATAATTGGGGAAAAAGATATTCAAAGCATGGTAGTAGTGCAAGAAAACAGTACATGTTAAACAAATTTATTAAAACCAACTCAGGCTTTTGAAAACAAAGTCTGAGCTCATCTCACAGGCAGTACACAAAGTCTTCCAGCAAAGCAGATCTTATTGCAACGAAATCAAGACCCAAATGTCGAGCCTGTACTCAAAATGGAAAATTCCCACTTCCTATGACACGCCCATGAGAGCAAAGTTGTGAACGAACTCCCTACCAAAACTTGACGACTTCAGGCTATTGGAACATTCCTGACATGGCGAGAACATCACCCAAGGAACGATGCCCTTAGTCTCCATGGGAAGTGAGACTGACGATGGGCCTTTGTCAGCACTGACTCGCTGAATACGTAGGCACCTTTTCGCATTTACACTTGCCCAGAATATCTCAAAGGATGCTTAGCTAAAAAAAATCCGAAATAAATATTATTATTATCCCTAATGCTTTTCGGTAGCTCGGCCACCAGTTGTGCCGCCCTCGTCACAAGAGAAGCAACTAGTTCTAGTCCCCCGACTCATGCACCAGCTGAACAGCAACAAATGGGGCTGCCATCTCTTTAGCCAAGTGTTTATTTGCACAATGTTTCTTTGCGCATTTGACCCCCAACTCTACACACAGCATGATGACTAAGACTGCAATCAACAACAAAATCGATGAGAGAGGCAGTGGTCCTGAACAAAGAAGAAATCATCTTCAAGCAGTGGGGGAAGTGGAGGAATCGTGGTTACGTCCCCGCTAGGAGAAGGCACAGGTATAATGCCGTGCTCCCCATGAAGGCGACGCATGAAGATACAAGTGCTTGAGTTGTACACCATCCTGCTAAGTACTTGGAATTTCGGCATGATGAGCTGCCAGGCTGCATCGAAGAGGCGGGATCCTTTCAGCCAGAAGGTATCCAATGTATTATGACATCGGGTGGAGATCTGACAGCTTGCACAAAAAACTGCTGTGAGAGTCTTTGTAGAGGTCACGTGGTGCTCCAACGGGAATGTTGTAAAGTCACAATAAGAAGGTGCCTGATTATGAACAACTGACAGTTCAAATCCTAACAAGTCAACATTACCAAGAGCAAAAATCCTACTGTCACAAACATATCTGTCGTGAACTAAAGTACACCCTGACTTATAGTTAACAGCAGAGGACTGATAATGATCACCCAAAATATACAGTCTCTATTCCATCCCATGTCAGCATTGAACCATCACAACTGCTAGGAAAAGGCTGGATAAAAAAAAAAAAACTGCGAAACGATTTCATATCACTAACAGGAACCTCCACAAATAACCCTCTATCAGACTTTCAAAATCCCATAATAACAACACAAATTCTCGTCAGTGAAAATTATTTGTGAACCACAAAGATATGGTGCCTTTTTCAAAGTAGATTCCAGAGCCCCCAGCGGTAAAATATCCACAAAAATACGCCCCTTAGAAGCAGCTATAACTGCTTGAACCTGAGTTGTAATCACAGTTAATAAAGACTCTGCTTCTTTCTCAACATTAAGTAAGGTAATTTGACAAGGATAAGTGGGACAGTCACAACAGTAATACCGGGATAATTGGGATAGTTATTGCAGTAATATCGGGATAAAAGAGACAGTCAGTACAGTAATACCTGGATAAATAGGACAGTCAGATCGGCAATACTTGGATAAAAGGGGACAGTCACTATAGTAATACTTGGATAAATGAGCCAGTTATCACAATAATATTTGGATAGATGGGACAGTCAGTACAGTAATATTTGGATAAAAGGGACAGTTAGTACAGTAATTCCTGGATAAAAGGGAGTCACCATTGTAATATCTGGATAAATGGGACAGCCAGCACAGGAATATTTGAATAAAGGGGACAGTCAGAACAGTAATTCCTTTAATAAAAGGGACTGTCAGAACAAGGAGATTAAGGAAAATTTTTCTGAACCCTCCAGTTTTCCCGGGCAACACTGGGTTAGTCAACTAGTGGAAAAGCAAAAGTGCGTTAATTACAGGGGTAAATAGCTCAGTATGTTGTTGAGGTTTTATTGTACAAATTGATTCGTAGAGGATTAAACAGCTAAAGTAGGAATGCAACTGTAACCATTATATTTTTCCGTATGTGTGTAACCATCCCTGTCAGCTGAAATTATAGCGAGCCTCTCACACCCCCCACGACCACCTCCTCTCTGTTTCAGTCCTCCGCAGACACAGCGGTGAGTAACGATTCTGCCATGTCTCAAATGGCCGATGAACTCCAAGAAGTGCCACTGATTTTGGTAGAACTTGTAAAGAAGGTTCCTGCGTCAGCCATCAAGGAAGCCGACACAGGTGGCGCTCATATACCGCCCTCTAGGCTTGGGTCAACCAATTCCCCAACCAAGACAAACCGTCGAGGTAAGAGAGGGCCGTGTAGAAAATACCACGGGCGTGGATAATGCCAGGTAGCTGCAAGAGGGCTCCCAAGCTTTCCTGGCTCCCATGCCAACATGGCACAGTGCCATCCTTTATTTCTACGAAGACTTGGTGCCCTCTATCTAGAAAAGGATGTCAAGGTCCTTCACTATTCTATTTTCCTTATAACTCTATCCTTATTCTTCCCCTATAGCATTTCCTTTTTTACTTTTGATTAATACTCACATTTATTTTATGCCTTACCAAGGCCCCCATTTTAGTTAATCCCTTTTTGCCCATGCAAAGCACCATTGGCAGATATGCCAGCTGTTTAAAAATCCTATGACTTCCCTTTCATGCCCACCACAGCATGGGGGCATTTAAAATACGATATGCCATCATCATTAGTTATTATTATATGAGTGCCAACTTGGCACAGTGCCATTATCGTAGATGCTGGCATATGATCCTGCCGAAGGGGTCGCGCCCTCTGGCTAGCTTTGCGGCCTTCTTGGGCTAAGAAATTATCCTAGCTGTCTTCCATAGGCTAAGGAATGTAATTTTGGCATATTTAATAGCCATCTTTATTTTACAATCATTGATTACTCTGAATCTGAATCTGAAAAAAATATTCTGATTAATGTTGCCTTAACATAATAGGAATTTAAAGATAAAAATATGTCATTTCTAGCAGCAAATATTTGTTCTGCCTTAATGTAAATGTCACAATGTTGCTTGCCTCTTGAATTGCTACGCAGAAGTTTAAGTTAAACTAAAAGGCACCAAAGGGAAATAATAGAGAGAAAGTGAAATACAGTATTTAAGTAAGTTTGCTCGCTGGTAATCATTCTCACCCTAGCTAACTTGGTTGGAGAGGTGCAATGACTGGGGCCGTTTTCTCGCAACCTCACCTGTTTTTATATTTGCAAGGTAATTGAGAAAGAAATAGAAATTAATGTCACTCATTAATTACTAGGACTGAGGTTTCAACTCACCCCTTAATAAACTCTCTCCTTCATTTCCCAAAACGGATAAGCATAAACTCTCTCTCTCTGTTCAAAGTGACTGCTTTTTAGGCTTAACTCCACCTGGCTGTACCTTCCAAGGCAAGGGAGAAGCCAAAAAGAGAAAGTTGCGCACCCCCTCCCCCTCATCCTGAGCCCTCCAAGGGGGTTTTCTGCTGCCATGTTGTTATTAAAGAAAAAGTGACAAAGATTGACCTCTGCGCCATCTATGTGGGACGCCACTGTGTAATCCCCGAAGGTTATAAATAGAGACTGCAAGAGAAATCAAGGGGGAAACCGCTCAGAGCACAACCCGAGGACAGATGTCCTTGCCTTGCCTGTCCTTTTGAATCACCACGTGCTCGACCCTGGGGCTCGAATCAACCTGTGTATTTTATAGTGGCATTATAATTCCTCCTCCATCGCCAGTGCCCTACTGAACGAGGACATCATCATTTTGACTAAAGTAATGTGCCGGAGTAAGGTCCTTTTATCCAGTCATGATCCTGTTATTTTTCTGTCCGATATTTCTTTTATTTTTCCATTGTGCGATCACCCTCAGTAATTTGTGTTGGAGCATTCAGTGTTAATGTAATTATGCATTAATGTTGAACTGAGTTGTTTGGCACCATCTGTGCATTCCTCAGTTTCCCTTTGAGAGTCTTAATATTATTGCAACTAACCGTCTTGCATATATCTTCAGAATGCCTCGATTGTGGAATCTCTCGGCCGATCCATTTGCAGTTCCCCTTTTTACTGCGATGTTCCCTGTTACGATGATATCGTCAGCGTTGAGTGTTTATTCCGTGTAGGATTCATTATTTTATCAGGCCTTTGTTATTACCTGCCCAGTAATTCGTCATTCTTCTGATCCGTGTTGTTATGTAAATATAATTAGTTAAGAGAACCCTTGAGTTTACGTAATTTCCCTCACATGAAGAAGGCCCCAAGCCATAGATTTCCTTTGTTTTGTCTACGAAGTGTCCTAATATTGAGTCAGATGTATAATAAATAAAAGGAACTCCCTGCACTATCCGTTGCCGCCCAGAGTCAAGTTAGTATCCCGGACATTTGTAGAAATGTATACATATATACGGGACGGTGGACTTATTATCAACTAAAAAATTCCCCTTCGGTAACATATATGAAAATATATTATTTCCTAGGTAGAGTGAATTGGATATCAAAGGACGTTTGTAGCTTTCTGATTGTATATGAATCACGGTGATGTGATAAATAGTCATATATATATATATATATATATATATATATATATATATATATATATATATATATATATATATATATATATATATATATATATACATATACATACACACACACAATTACTGTTATGTCTGAGGTCCCGTAAGTGTTAATTTAAGGGAAATTTAGATAGCCTTGCTAATGGGGCCACAGAATCATAAACAAGACGATGGGAAAGGGGAGTATAGGTCGCCAGAGTGGCAACCCGATTACAATTTATGTAGTAGAATTAACAGCAAATGAATACACGGCAGCACTCAATATAAATATAATAATTGCAATGGTGGAACTAGAATAAATTCAAATACGGAACACTCTGATAAGAGAGAATCTATCCCACAGGGCAAAAGCAATAAATGATGAATGGAAATGAAAATTGTCGGGACTAACTTGTATTAACCAAGTAACACTGGACATCAACTTCTGAAAGGCAGAAAGATGTCTGATGAGTATAAATTTACCCCAAGATGTCTATCGCATGGACATAGATAAAGGGCAAAATTCTTTTAACATTGATTTTAGATTCTATAGGAAGCTGGCTAATGACTTTTTGTTTTCCTGACACCTGTCATTGAAGGACCTGCCTTCATCCAAACTGCCTTCACCGTCTCTCTCCATCTAAGCATCACCGATGTTGAGATCGAAAGTTCACCAGAAAACTGCAATACTCATTTGCTTGGTGGTTTACCTCGTCTGTTTGACTAAATTTTCATACGGAGGGAAAATATAAAAAAATAAAAAAACTTAATATCCATTCCTTCCATGAGATTTAGTTCTGTTTATAAGTAAAACGCTTCTTTTTGTCCACGGATATAAAAGGAAGAAGATAAATCTATATTTAATAAAGGTTTCAAGTAATAGGTGTACTAAGAATAAGATAGTTTCTACGATGGGTGGACAATTCTTGTCAACTATCCCTTGCTTTAGTCATTCACATTATGATCACTATGCTTAACAGTTAAGCCTTCATTCATACTGACAAGTGCAATTTTTTTTTTTTTTAATTATGGTTCTCAAATCTGAAATGGACCGATACTTTTATCTGGTGACAATTTCAGCCGACTTAAAGTTGCAAATCCTTCTTCATTCCACAGACACCACACTGGGCATTGCTCTCGAGAACTACTTGATCCGGCGAATATGTTACGAGTAATCTAAGTCATCAACACTTGATAAATAGTGCATGGTCCTTTGGAAATATTTATACAACAGCTTGTCCAATGCCGAGGAACACTGGCATCAGTAACATTACGCGAGAGACTGTTCCACTGTGTAAGGGAGTGACACAGAAATTTGAGGCATGCAGCTGAAAGGAGTTAAGAAGTGGTTCTTTTCCTTGCCTGACTTGACATAATATCCCCTTTCAGTTTCCCCTGAGAGAACATTAGCCGGTCCCTCTGCCTTCAGAGACATTAAAATTTCTCTCTTCATCGAAGATGCATAAAGAATGGACATGATTAGTAAATTTCAAAAACAATGTTACCTTTTCTAGCTTAATTTCTCTTTTGTTTACTTTCCTCTTATTCCCTTTTCGTTTGTGTTACATTCTATCGTTAAGGGTAGCTTTTTCATAATTTATTCAAATGGTACATAATTTAATCATCTTACAACGGGTTATTCATTTTCCTCTGTTGCATTAATTACCCTTGCTTTATGGCATCTTATTCATATGACCACATGGGCACGAGTACACGTAGAACCGTTGATAGATTTCTAATGAACTCACCCATATTGTTCCAATAGCATATATATATATATATATATATATATATATATATATATATATATATATATATATATATATATATATATATATATATAATATATATTAATTTTTAATGTTGATTTACATAAATTAAATCTAAGTTTTTTATAGTTCTTATACCGTTTCGCACCATTTCCATGCACTTTTCCTTTGCCTTTTATTCCCCTTTGGCTTTCGCCGTACGTAACTATTTCTTATAATTTATTAAATTCTTTGATTTATAAGAATTCGCAATCATCGTCAGATGGGAATTTATATACCATCCCGTCTCGCCATTCCTCTTCTTATTCTCCTCCCTATTCTATTTACCCTTGTTCTTCATTTCCCTTTTCTTCCTCTTCCTCCTCCTTCACTATCCTACTGTAAGATATTATGACAAAGCTTTCATGGTCAAATAATTTTTGGTGGACCATTATTATGAATTTCCTGTCACACTTCTTGTATTTGATACCACTGTATGTAACATGGGCAACACAACTTGAAATTTATATTACTTTCTACTCCATGAAACCAAAATACTTCACCAGATTTATCAAGTACAAACAAAGCTCTTTTAATGATGTCTCTCTCTCTCTCTCTCTCTCTCTCTCTCTCTCTCTCTCTCTCTCTCTCTCCATTGGACATGGACTCACGAGGCACACCAGAAGATGTCTGGTCCATTTTTTAATCGACAGGTAATAAGTATGATGTTTTCAACATCATTATTATTAACGACAGAGAGAGACAAACAGTCAGACAGACAGACAGACAGACAGACAGACAGACAGACAGACAGACAGACAGACAGACAGACAGACAGAGGTGTTGCGAGGGTGGAAGTGCAGTAAAATGTTACGTGGCAAAAGGAAGACTTGAGGCTGTAAATAAAGATACCACCTGCGCAAGCAGAACACTCATTCCATGAAGACTTGATTGTGAATCCCTTTAATGTCTCATACCGCAAATAGCAAAGTCTTCATGAATGAGTTCACTGGGGGGAAGGAGAGAAATAGAGAACTGCTTAAATAGAAACTTGAAAAAGTAATTTTTGCTTGTGAAAGTTATGAATGACGTATCTTTTTTGGGAAGGAGGAAGAGTTGATGGGATGCTAAAGAACAGCCGTTCTCAATATTCGCAGGCACATGACAATTAAAACTAATATTAAGGATAAAACAGATATACAGAAAAAAATAGAAATATAAAACCAAGAAGAAAAAAGTATATACACTATTGCTTCGGATCTTTTTTGCCTTGTTATTCCTACAAAAGCTTCCAGCTTTTGTTGGAATAAATTTACGATACATCGCAATCGTCTGTATCAGTCAAAGCAGAAAATATTTTTACGGAAGAGGAAATCACTAAGAAAATATTCTTTCTCTGACTACTATAACAGATATGTTTTACTTTTCTGGTTAAACTACTTTAATGATAATAAATTTATGCAGTGACTTCATTTTTACAGCTATATACCCCTGGATCAAGAAAGGTGCTGTCAGTAACTGTTGCTTTTTATTGTAATAAAATTCCTTGGTAAATGTTATAGAAAATAATTTCAAATTGACACAACTAATAAAGAGAGTAACCTTTTAATGACTGAATTTAACAAAAAACCTCACAGACTGGACAAGTGCGCTTGTGGATCCATCAAGGCAAAAATCTTTCATCTCTATTTTTTGTCTGTAGTTCACTTAATGTAAGTTTATATTAATCTGCATCTTTTATATTAATCGATACTTTCTATTACTTTTTTTTTTGCTTCTCGTTTTTTTAATCATGGGTATTCACTTTGCAGAGTTTTCTACCGTTCTTCTTTATTATCTTGAGGAATTATGTGGACAAAAGATGACTCTTAATACCTTTTTGATGAATTTGAAAACCATCATGATAGTTTTTACTTACACGAAAAACAAAAAATCATAAAACATCCTGGAGCAGATGAATTAGCTTTTTTTCCATAGTTAATTGCCGTGACTAAAAGGTTCATTATCGAATTATATCACTGATATCATTAGGATAATCCTGTTTTGTTCCTACTGATGAAGCGTAAGCACGAGGAAAAAAGAATAATTGTATCATTTCTCTAATGTGATCTAAAACTATGCAGTTATGGTAGAATAAGAGAATTTGGCAACATTTTATTCTCACAAGATGTGGTCACACCCAGAGAAAATTTTGAATAAAACTAGAACTTTGAAATGCGATAAAACAATGAAAATAACATTATCAACTTGCTTCTGAAACATTCAAAATAATCTCTGGTGAATTATATTCAACTTATTGTCGAAGTAGTGTAATAGTTGCATTTTCATGAAAGATCCTTACAAAAAATACTAAAGTACTGAAAAATCTGGTGTAACTTTTAAACAATTCTATGTTAACAGATATTAATTTCCTTTCTTTGTTTTTGGATGCTGCCCAACTACATCTTTATCATCTTGCTTAGGGGTTCTCCTCTAACTTCTGTCGGTTGTAGGAGGGCTTTCTGAATGGCTTCATTCGGTTTTCCAGCTTCTGGCATGTATGACACTCTCTGCAAAACCTGGTAACATCTTTGTGAAGTCCAGGTCAGAAAAAAATACTTCATAATCTTCTCAACAGTCTTCCTGATTCCCATATGTCCAGACTCGTGTGCTACTGGTACCACTTGCTTCCTCAATGGATATGGAATCAAAATTTGATGATATTTGCCCCACTTAGTATTTCCTGGTATATCTGCAGGTCGATGCTTCCTCATTAGCAATCCCTCCTTTAGATGATAACAGGTAGGAGTTTGTTGCATCTCTTCTTGATCAACAACTGTGAAGAACAAATCAGCTAACGTTGTATCCTTCTTCTGCAGTTCCATTAGCTTCTCTCTAGTCACTTGACCAACTTCAAGGGCTGAACTCTCAATATCTGCTAACTCTGCTACTGTAGTTTCACTACTATCTTCAGGAACAGTATGACCACTCTGAGTCTCTTCAAGAGCAACAGGAACCTTTTCTTCTTAGAAAATCTCTTCATTACTAACACTAGGGGTAACTTCACTTTACTGGAAGAGTTCTTCTAAGCTCAAAGATTTTTCACTTGATCCTTCTGGTACAGGTAAATCCTCAGTTTCTTCACTTGCAGAAGTAGTTCTCTTCATATGCCTGGTAGTTACACAACTTGGAACTACCAGGCATATGAAGTTACACAACTTGGAAACAGGTGCGTATTTTTCTTCTTTAAATCTACCGTAGGACTAATCCTCAATGGTTTGTCTGTCACTACAGGACAAGGAACAAATGGCACACCACTAACTTCATTACCCAGTAAAACATGCACACCTTCAACAGCTAGTAAATCCTTTACAGCAAAATCAACATTCCCTATCACCAAGTAACACGACAGGTGCAAGCGGCATATAGGAATTACTTCTTCTCCTCCCATACCCTTCAAAATAACTGAATCTCCGGTGAGATTCTTCTCCAACGATGGGTGAGCACCATAAGCTACCACACTATGGTTACTCCCCATATCACGTAATACCTTGACTGGTACCTGCACACTCCCTCCTTGAGTTGTCAGAGTACCTTTATAGAAATATGAAGGTCTTCTGTATCTGTCTTGAGAAACTGGATGATGAGGATTTAACCTTTGATTGCTGAAGGGCATTACCTGGCTTTGTATTGGCATAGCCACTAGAAGGATTCCCAGTGTTAATGTTCCTGAAATTTGGATGAGACCTAAAACCTGTGCATTGTTGGTTCTGGTACTTGACATTATAATTCCTTTTGCTACAAGTGATATTGTAGTCTTCATTCAATGTAGCAGCTTTGTCAAATTTCTTAACCTCTCTCTTTCTTAAATAGGTTCTTATGTGTTCAGGAATTCCTTTAAGATATTGCTCTAGGACTACTAACTCCTCAAGTTCGTCCCTAGATATAACTTTAGCAGCCTCCAACCATCGTTTGAAACATCTTACTTTGTAGGCATAATCCAAGAAAGTTATCTTGTCATCCAGTCTCAAAGATCTGAATCATTCATTGTAATATTCTGGGGTCATCTGGTAAACTTGTAGCACACTGTGTTTGAGTACCTTGTACTCTTCACACTGATCAGCTGATAAGGTTAAATAGGCACTTCTTCCTTTACCAATGAGAAGACTCTGTAACAAGACTGACCATTTACCTTCTGGCCATCCCATACCTGTAGCTACTTTTTCAAAGTGATCAAAAAACTCATCTGGAACTTCTTTTGTAAACTTTGGAATTGACTTCTGCACTCTTACTACATCAAATACAGGGTCTGTACTACCTTGGGTAGGGTTAGACAGTGTTACAGGTAGCTTGAGCGAGCTTCTATTAGTTTCATCTCTCTTTCATAATCTTGCTCCCTCGTTCTTTCTCTTTTCTCTTTTTCTCTTTCTCTTTTTTCTCTTGCTCTTTCTCTTTCTTCTTTTGCTGCTTTTTCTTCTTCTCTTTCTTTTCTTTCTCTTTTCTCTCTGTCTTTTCTTTCACTTTCAGCCTGTATTTCAGCTTAATCAAATTCTTTTCTGCTTCTATGCATCTAAACTCTACCTCTATAAAACTTTTCTCTTGCTTTTGCTCTTGCTTATCTATAAATTCTACCTCAGCTGCATTCAAAAATTCTTGTGCCTCTTCTAACTCTTCATCTATTTTACCAGAGTCCATCAATGCTTAGATTACAATACATCTGATTTGTGCCTTAATCATACCAGTAGACACATTACCCCCACATGCCACTGCTAAAGCAGTACAATGTGCCTTAGTCAGGTTGGATTCAGATAACTCTTGGATGGATGGAGCTGCTAAAAACTCCTGAACATCAAACAGCCATTTTCTCTAAGTTACTCAACTAAATAATTCACATTACAATGCAAAAATAACTATGTGGTCACTCTCCTATCACAATATATCCCTAACACCGTAGGGTATAAACCATAAACCAGAGTGGTATTTTGTTTTGTTCCTGGGTCTCTGGGCACCAAATTCTATTGTCATGATGCGTTCCAAGTACCTGGTTATTACACAACTAATCACAGATTTCAAAAATGTACCTCACTTCAGCCAGATACCTGAACTCTCATAACAATAAGAATTATGACTGAGTACTCTAAAGGTAACAGTGATCCCTTAAAAAGCTCATTAATTACATGAAAAAATCAAACTAAGTTTATCTAGACTAGTGTGAGGTATCAACAGTTGAACAAGAAATATACTAGAGTAAAAGGGCATCACTCCATCAAACAACTTTAACTGTTTCCCAGGTCTTAATTCACTTCAGCAAAACTAATGGAACAAAATATGTTTATCACTTTGCCTTATGCACACAATTAATCCTTTCCACTGATGTTCAATAAATGAAACACTGTTTTTTAAACATTTTAAATACAAAAATTTATTGTTAAATTCAAACTTTATAATTAGAATTCACAATCTGAAAAATTTACTATTACTTGAAAACAACACAAAATTTAATTAATTCTTGAGTTAAATTACTAAACAAAATTAAATCACTAAACTTTAATTTATCAAGAAATTAAATCAAAAGGCAAAATTTAAACTATCTAGAATTACTCAAGATTTGAAAAAAAAACAATTTTGTAAATGAAAATTAAATCAAGTATGCAGTGTTAGATATTAAGAAATATTTAAAATGCTAAGTGAATAAATGTTAAATCACCAATATATAAAGTAAAAAAAATCAAGAGGTTGCAAACACAAGAACACACAAAAATACACAAAAGGTTTATCAATAATAATTTCACTAAGGCAAAAATTTCCCTAATATACCTTATTATACCGTGGTAATAATAAGTAAAATTCATTTTACCTTACAAAAGCTTGTGAAAACCTTTGTAAAATCTCTTGCAGCTCCTTTGACTCACAAAACACACTTTTTTTTCTGGCGCCGTTGCGATTAAAAATTTTTACCAAACTCATATCTCAAAAATCTATACTTAATTCTAGTGACCACAAATATATTACATTAAAAAATTACTCTCGTTTGAAGAAAGAGATAGAGAGAGAGAGAGAACCACCGCTAAATGTCTCTGTAATCAGAATCAATAAATCTGAGGATTCAGTATGAAATGATACAGTCATATAATGTCATTAAGGCTTTTTGGGAACAAGTTACAGATTCTAGAACTGTCAACATTTGGTCTATTTTGGTATGATGACCTTTTCATCTATTTATATTTTTAACTTCCATTTCATTTAGCAGTTAGTGGCCATGTAACCAAAAATCTTTGTGCGCATTTTCACTGAAGCCTCCTGCTAGGTGAAAGGACTTTTGTAAGTTATTTCTGGCTAAATTCGCGATAACAGATTCATATTTGATGGCAGATTAATTCTATATCAAGTATTTTGTATTTTGACGTCGGCAAGAGGCTCAATTACCAAAGTGAAAAGTTTCTTTTCAAGGAATTTATATTTTGCTCTGCCATCCCTTTGACTGTGAGGTCAGATAAAAGCCTTTCAGTACTACAGGATTTCTGGAGCATGATTTACCAAGTGTCTGCGACGAATCTTATAACAACCTTTTTCTCTATTTTCTTCCTTTTATTTTGTCATAATGAGCCATTTCAAAAATAATACTACCAGCAAATATAATGTTGTATACGTGAAATGCTCTTAGAATTAAAAGTTTGGCTGGACTAAAGCCTGCAATTTAGAATTCAGGGGAAGCTTGTTTTCTCAGACCAAGTTTTGATGGTCTTTTTAGATTTTAGTTTCTTATAGAAAATAAGGATGAGGACCAAGTGATACCCTGAATAGATAATTCCTTTGCAATGTGTTTTTCATAATAAGCTGGATAAAAACAACAGGTACGAAAAAAAATTTCGCGAGATTTATTACTCTCCTGGTTACTTTCATAACAAAGATTTTCAGTTGTCTGTTGTAGAAAACTATTGTGCCGGCTTTGTCTGTCCGTCCGCACTTTTTCTGCCCCCACTTTTTCTGTCTGCCTTCATACCTTAAAAACTACCGAGGGTAGAGGTCTGCAAATTGATATATTGATCATCCACCTTCCAATCATCAAACATACCAAATTGCAGCTCTCTAATCTCAGTAGTTTTTTTTTTATTTTATTTAATGTTAAAATTAGCCATAATCGTGCATCTGGCAACGATATAGGACAGGTCACCACCGGGCCGTGGTTAAAAGTTCATGGGCCGATGCTCATACAGCATCATACCGAGACCATCGAAAGTTAAATCTACTTTCGGTGGCTTATACGCTGTACAGAAAACTCGATTGAGCTGAAGAAACTTCGGCGCATTTCTTCCTTGTTTAATATTAGAAACAAAGTTATTTCTAGCATTCGATTATTCTTTTTTCTTATTTCCTTCACACAGAGATTCCAATAACAGCTAACGAAATCGTCCAGAAAGTTCTGCTATGCGGAATGGTTATTGGAAGGTAGCGTTTATCCGAAACCGGACGTGTTGAGGATAAAAGAACAGTCCACAACGTCCAATAAAGGGAATTCCGCAGCGATATGCGATCACACCAAATGGACGGGGGAGATCAGGATATTGTTCTGAACTGCTCTAGAAGGATTTGCGAGGAAGACGACCGGAACTGCCACGTGACTCTGCTTCTGGTCAATCAAATGACGAATATATTAATCATGAGCAACCGCATTATACTATTGTGCCGGCTTTGTCTGTCCGTCCGCACTTTTTTCTATCCGCACTTTTTATGTCTGCCCTCAGAACTTAAGAACCACTGAGACTAGAGGGCTGCAAATTGATATCTTGATCATCCACCCTCCAATCATCAAACATACTGAATTGCAGCCCTCTAGCCACAGTAATTTTTATTTTATGTAAGGTTAAAGTTAGCCATAATCGTGCTTCTGGCAAAGATATTGGATATGCCACCACCTGGCTACGGTTAAAGTTTCATAGGCCGCGGCTTATACAGCATTATAGGTCTGTTTTCCGTGGCCAAACTTCTAAGAAACTTCGGCGCATTTTTTACTTGTTTTTCTAAAGTTTCACATCCACGTTTTCTCTATATATCTTTCTAAGAAAAAAATGACGCTATAAAGATCAATCTTTTTTTAAATGGAGACATAGTGGAAAATATGAAATATACACAGATGGACTTGAAACACATGAAAGGGTTGGCTATTCAGTAATATCTCGGAATTTTTAAATGTAAAAGCCTTTGCCATTGCAAGCATCTACATATACAGCAAAACTATTTACGAATAAAATGCAATAAAAACAATATCCATAAAGAAGTTAAAGAAGTTAAATGATGTCATGATATATAAAGTGACTCAAAAAACGTACCGTAGTTGAAACCATAAAATCATATAATTTAAAATACACTTTCGTATCCGATATTAAGCTAATGCTACACTGAATGAAACAATTCACGTGAAAATTACGATATGTTGGATTCCATCTCATGTAGGAATTGTAGGAAACAATAAAGCGGATATTGCAGCAAAAGAAGCAATAAGATTACCTTCCTTTCAATTCCATTTTCCAGTCGAAGATTGGCTAAATGCGATTAACTCACTGGTACTGGGAAACAATGGCAGCGAGCCTGGAATAACTCTCCTATAACAAACAAATTTAGGACCGTTAAAGGGGCTGTCAGAGAATGGACATCATCTTCAAGACATAATAGAATCCTCCTCCTCCCACTCCTGCTCCTCCTCCTCCTCCTCCTCCTCCCACTCCTGCTCCTCCTCCTCCTCCTCCTCCTCCTCCCCCTTCTCCTTCTCCTCCACCTCCTCCTCCTCCTCCTCAATTCATTCCCATTCCTTCTGTCCCCTCATTTTCCCCGCAGCTTCTCTTCCACGAAACGATATCTGAAATGAAATTTGCAATGATTCCTTCCTTAAATTTCGGGTAAATTTGAATCATGAAACATGTCACTGAATACCCAAAGTGAAATCCAAGAAATTTGCTGAGTCAGACCGATCCTAAATGACGAACTCCTTCCTATTTTCATTAGAGAAAGAGGGAAGGGTTCCACCAATATTGAATAAGCGTCTATTATAACGAGAGACAGACAAAAAAAAACGGAATAAACTGTGGAGAAAGAGAGAGAGAGAGAGAGAGAGAGAGAGAGAGAGAGAGAGAGAGAGAGAGAGAGAGAGAGAGAGAGAGAGAGAGAGTTTTAAATCCTTACCTCTTACAAATCTTGAATAATTTCACATTAGTAGCGTTGGACTGAACTCGTGAAACAGACTTGTATGTGTATGAATTAGTTGGGATTTTCTGACGCTCGGATTTAAAATACTCCTGAATATATTGACAAGTCTGGTAAGGAAAGCAAGAGAATAATTATTGCATAGTAGCTTCAATCTTTAAAATTTTCTTGAATAATATGCTGATAAAGAATATGTTGGTCCTAATTTTAATGGAGGAATCATTACAAATAAGTTAGAAAATCGTTTCATGGAAGGCAAGCTGCGGGAAAAGGAGGGGATAGGAGGAGTGGGAATAAAGGGAGAAGAAGGAGGAGGAAGAGGCGGAGGAGGAATAGGAGGAGGAGGAGGATGAGAGGGAGGAGGAAGAGATGCTGTGAGAAGAAAATCAATAAATCAATCAATAGTAGTCCATGGCAGTCACAAATTATAAATATTTTCTCACTCTGTATTCAATGGCAATGTCCAAAAATACTATTTAATTTTTTTTAGATCTGAATTAAAATTTCTTTTCAATCTCTACATAATTATAATTCAGAAATCTTTCTCTCTTTATTCATCTAAATATTAAATCTTTACCTCTCTCTCTCTCTCTCTCTCTCTCTCTCTCTCTCCCTCTCTCTCTCTCTCTTTCTCTCTCTCTCTCTCTCTCTCTCTCTCTCTCTCTCTCTCTCTCTCTCGTATATATATCTTATATATAAAAGTGAATGTTTGTATGTTCGTGCACTATAAAAATCAGAACCATTTGACCGATCTAGACAAAACTTAGCATGTGTCTCCATTTGAACCAACTTAGATAATAGGGAAAGTTTCAAAACCGTAACCCCACCCTTTCCCCTTCTCTCCATCCCCCTTCACCCTTCCCTTTGTAACTTATGTGGTAAATAAGGTATATGGGTTTATCATACCCCATTTCATGTACTCGAGGCCATAGAAATTATTATTGAAAATGCTTTTCTTTCCTGTAATTAATAATACTCTATCAAGGTTTGTGTTTAGGTTTAGTGGGGATGTGGTTAGGTTTAGTGGGAGTGGGTGTTTAGATTTAGTGGGGATATGTTTAGGTTTAGCAGTGGGTGTGTTTAGGTTAAAGGGGGGGGTGTATTTAGGTTTAATGGGGGGGTTCTCTAGATTTAATGGGGGTGTGCTTATGTTTAGTGGGATTGTTTAAGCTAAGTGGGGGGTATGCTCAGGTTCAATGGTGGGTAAATGGAACAGTTACCACAGTAATATCTGGATTAGGGGACAGTCTGTACAGTAATGCCTGGATAAATGGGAGTCACCACAGTAATACCACCTGGATAAATGGGACAGTCAGCAAAGTAATACCTGGATAAAAGGGACAGTCAGTACAGTAATACCTGGATAAATGGGGCAGTCAGCAAAGTAATACCTGGATAAAGGGGACAGTCAGTATAGTAATACCTGGATAAATGGGACAGTCAGCAAAATAATGCCTGGACAAAAGTGACAGTCAGCACAGCAATACCTGGATAAATGGGACAGTCAGCAAAGTAATACCTGGATAAAAGGGACAGTCATTACGGTAATACCTGGAAAAATGGGACAATCAGCAAAGTAATACCTGGATAAAGGGACAGTCACTACAGTAAAACCTGGATAAAAGGACAGTCACCACAGTAATTTCTAGGGGATGGTCACCACGGTAATACCTAGATAAAAGGGACAGTCAGCACAATAATGCCTGGATAAAAGGGACAGACAGCACAGTAATAACTGGATAAAAGGGACAGTCATCACAGTAATACCTTGATATAAGGGACAGTCAGCACAGTAATACCTGGATAAATGGGACAGTCAGCAAAGTAATACACGGATAAAAGTGACAGTCAACACAGTAATGGATAAAAGGGACAGTCAGCACAGTTAAACCTGGATAAATGGGACAGTCACTACAGTAATACCTGGATAAAAGGGACAGTCACCACAGTAATACCTGGATAATTGGGAGAATCACCCCAGTCCTACAGGGATAAATTGGACAGTCAGTACAGTAATACCTGGATAAAAGGGACAGTCACCACAATAATACTTGGATAAATAGGGCAGTCACTACAATAATACCTAGATAAATGGGACAGTTCCTACAGCAATACCTGAAAAAAAATGGACAGTCAGCACAGTAATACCTGAATAAAACGGACAGTCACCTCAATAATACCTGGATAAAAGTGACTGTCACCACAGTGATGTCTGGATAGATGGGATAGTCAGAACAGCGATTTTTGGATAAAAGCGACAGTCGGCACACTAATTCCTGGATAAAAGGGACAGTCACACAGTAATAATTGGATAAAAGGGTGAGTCAGCGCAGTAAAACCTGGATAAAAGAGACAGACAGCACAGTAATACCTAATTCACCACAGTAATACCTGTATAAGTGGCATAGTCACTGCAGTAATACCTGGATAAAAGGGCCAGTCACTACAGTAATACCTGGATAAATGGGACAGTCAGAACAGTCATATCTGGATAAAAGGGACAGTAACAACAGTAATACTTAGATAAATTGGACATTCAGCACAGTAACATTTGGATAAGAGGGACAGTCAGCACAATAATTCCTGGATAAAAAGGACATTCAGTGCAGTGACACACAGAACAATTTTTCTGAGTCCTTCAGAATTTTCTCGGCAGAGCCAGGTTGGTCAGCTGGTAATATATATAAATTGCTTCAGATTACACTCTCGAACATGCAGTTGTATATCTAAGTTAGATAACCCTGATCCAAATTATTGATCAATTAGCCAAAGATCAAGATTTTTACGGATCAGTGATTTTAGTCAAGAGAGAGAGAGAGAGAGAGAGAGAGAGAGAGAGAGAGAGAGAGAGAGAGAGAGAGAGAGAGGGTGGGGAGGGGTGTAGGAATGACGTAATAAAACAAATAAATGTCTAACTCATGAAGATTTGACTGTGAATTTCAAACAAACTCTTTTCCTCGTAGTCATCAGGCCCTTTGTTCAGCTATTAGTTCTTAGAGACTGAATAACAAAGAGAGTTCAGGAGGATAAGTTCAAAGGAAAGGAGGAAGGAGGAAGGAAGAAATTGTCTAACTTGGAAAACTTGAGCAAATAATATTTCTATGCGAAATGTCCAATATTTTGACTTATGTGACAATAAAATTAATTCTCCTTGTCTAATAATTATTAATTGAGGCGCCCCGCGGGTCAAGGGCACAAACGCCACCTCGGCCAAAATAGAGTTAGCAGTACGGCATTTTCCACAGGATTCCCTCTGTGCATCAGTACATCGTATGTGACCTTAGGCTTGAAATATTATGGTCTAATATGCCATTGAACACAAGTACTTTTTCACCTTTACGGGATGTATAAATTTCTGCCAACAGACTCGCTTGCACAAGGGAGCTTCTCCACTGTCCCTTTAAACCTTGGGTGGTAACAGCAGAGGTATGGGCGAGTGACAATTGCTGTCTCTCTCCAACTATCTCCCGCTTGGTCTCAACGTCCAATGAAAACCCGCACAGTCTGGGTTCACGTTTCTATTGGCTTGACGCTGCTCTATCTTATATGATGGAATACAGAGACGCCGTTCCATCCTTTCTGTTATCACATGCTCTTCTGTTATCAGATGCTCTGATATTTTTTTCACTTCTTACCCGTATTTTCGTAGCAAATAAATAGTTTATTTACCATGATAAGCAGCAAATATGAATACATGGAACTCATTAGGAATGCTATCAAGAAAGGATTTCCAGTTGTCGAAATGACACAAAGTGACTTTCTCAACTTTGAGCTTCTACAGCCATACACTACAAAACGCACATCTAAAACTACCACTTTCCAGGATGCCAGGGTCACTGTGTATGACTTCAGGTATGGGGAAGGGTATGCCATCAAAAATAGCTATGATATAGCAGACACTTCTGACAACCACCAAGTCTGGCTCATGAAAGGCAGAGGGAAGTACTCACGCAAGGCCTTTAACTTGTCTGAGGTAAAGTACACCTCCCCCATACCTCTATCAAACTGTGAGTTAATGCTTGTTTATGTTTTTATTTTTGTTTATATATTTTTTTTGCATAAATGATAATAAAATCAGATTTATGCATTGATTAATGGTTTTAAAATAGGAATGCAATCCACTTTTTTATTGGTATTGACTTATATTTTATTTTTTCTAAGATCTGGTACTTTACGTTGCCCCTCTTGAGAATGCACACTACTTCAGGGACATTATTGACAATCAAGAAGGAGGAAGGCTTCATGATACCCCTGAAGAAGAAGAGGTCCCGGTCAGAGATGCAGACGTTGTTGCCCTGGTCTCTTAGATTACTAATGAGTGTTAAACACTCTTCATAGCTTTTAAAGCAGAAACTAGCACACAAAGTTGGTGAGTAATGAAATGCTATCTCTCTCTCTCTCTCTCTCTCTCTCTCTCTCTTGCGGTTTTTAGCAAGCATGTTTTTTTATATTGCAGTATTTTTGTATGTTAAAGTTTTTAACATTTTTTCCATTATTTTTCTTATATTTGTTTCTCATCATTTTGTGTAAAAATGCAATAAAATCAGATTTATGCACTGATTAATAGTTTTAAAATAGGAATACAATTAGTCTTTTAATTTCCCGTTGTTAGCAGTGCCTACGAAGGATGGCTCAGTCCGAGTTTGTGTGGACTTTAGGAAGTTGAATGACAAAACCATTCCTGATCGCTACCCTGTGGCGTGTTTGCCAGATTTATTTGTTGAGATGGGGGCAAGACTATTTATTCTTTAGGCTCCCAGTGATTTGGTATCATTTGGTGAACGCTTGGTTCACTGCAAAGATTGTAACTGATTCGTTCCATAATCATTATTTGTAAGGAGGTTATTCATCATCAGACACAGGACCTGATTATTGCTAGACATCAGATGAAGGCTATGCCTCTAATGCCTGGGCATCCTAATACAGCCCAGTTGGTTGTGATGAAGGTCATATTAGGGTCATGTATTTGCCTGCTAGTATGACTGTACTCATCCAGCCAATGGTCCAAGGTGTTATTGTTGCAAAGTAATGGCTATACCCGAGGAAGTTCCTGGAGTAGGTGATGGTAGTATTGGAGGACAAGAAGAAAGAGCAAGGCTTGGTTACATGTGGGGAGCAGACACTGGAGAATCTTTGCTGAAGTCTGCCAACAACAACTTTGCAGATGCTTCGAAGGACATCACCATAGAGACCCTCAACCACACCCAGAACCAAATGCTGAATGGAAGGTATGATGGACTTCCAGGGTTCGAAGAGGATAACTTCTGTGCCACACTTGTGACTGGAGGTGATAATGTTTTCGAGGATGACATTAGAAAGTGACTAGATGACGATGGTGGTGATCCTGGCTACCAGCTACTCTCCACCAACAAGATATCTGCTACAATTGTGGGTGGGGACAAGGAAGCAACTGAAGACGACGGCAATCACAACAATGGCAAGGCTGTTTCACAATGACTGCCCTTGTACAAGCACATGTGCCTGGCCTTCCATATGGTTATTGAGGTATTGAGGAACCTTAACATGGGCCCCAATGCCTCCTCTTGGGCCTTGAACACGGCTGCACAATTGCAAGATTATCAAAGAATTCGTTCAAAGTAGAATCATCGTTCATATTGCCAAAGTACCTTTGACAGCTCCTTCAGATCCCAATCCCTCGTGCACCCAAGCCCATCGCCTTCCTCTTCTTTGATTACTCAGTTCTTCAGCCTGGAACTGCGGGCGAATACTTCTGCTGCCATTGTTTATATGTGGTGGTCCTTCAGCCAAGAATCTGATGTGTTACTGCCCCACTTCCATGACGCGGACCCTCTAGGCACCCCTATGCCTCCTCTAACCACTTCACCATTTAATGTCTCCTGGGAGTCACAGGGGGCTCAGGAAGAAGAAGATGCAGGTCTCGATGATACAGTCAAGCTGGTGGAGGGGAAGGCGGTGGAGGAGGATTTTTAGACCTCCCCCTAATTGTATAAGTAGTCCGTTCATTGTAAGCACCAAGGATAGCGCACGCAGGTAAGTAACAGAGAAAAAGTATTTTTATATGTGTAGATATGCTTTTTTGTGTATAATGTTTATGATAGTGGTTGGAGGAAAAATAAATTGTTTGTGTAACCCTGTCATCTTGCATGTTGCATAATGGAGAAAAAAAATGGGTTTACTTTTTTCTTGTTAAATGTATTTCACAGTGTTTGGGGAAAATGAAATTGCTTGTGTAACCTATCATATTGTGTATGGCATATTTGGGAAAAAAATGGATTCACTTTTTTAAGTACAATGTAATGTATTCTAAAGTGTTTGGGGAAACAGAAAATAAAATGTTTGTGTAACCTACCATGTTACGCGTTGTGCATGAGGAATAAAAGGGTTTGCATTTTTTAAGTGTATTCGTGGTGTATATTTTGTTACAAATATGGGAATATGAAGTGCATATTTGCTTTTTGCATCAAGTCTTTCTGTTCACAGTATCACAGTTGTTGTTTATAAGAGTATCTAGTGTTTACAGTTATGGTACCAATAAGGTAAGGGGAGGAAAGGTTCGTAGTTGCCTTTAAACACCAGTAGAGTTTTTTACTTGCCCTTATCTGAATTTCGCCCTTCCGCAACAGGGTCTTGGCTCTGTTAACCTGGATAATCATAGGATTACTATATATATATATATATATATATATATATATATATATATATATATATATATATATATATATATATATATATATATATATATATATGAGGTTGATTTTCGTTGCACACGCATTATGATCTATACTGTACATAGATACTAAAGGCCTTTATTCACTTTGCATTACACTTTACCACAGAACTTTATTCAAAGCGTATCTTATCATAGGATGCAAAAGAACTTTTGTTCTGCCACCGGGTTCCTCCTCCATCGAATGCGGAGACTACATGTTCTACAGGTTCCTTCTAAAGTGAATACATGTTTGAGCGATTTCCAGTTTAGTTCGCCGAGTGAATTTCCTCCAAAATCTGGAAATCCACATCGTCTCAGGGCTTTCTGATTCTCTTACTTTGAAACTTTGCTCTTGGATCAAATTTAATTCATTTACTGGCCCTGAGTTTAGTATCATTGTTTGAGTTTTAGTTTTCTGTAAAAGAAAACTATTGTGCCGACTCTGTCTGACCGTCCGCCCTTAGAGCTTAAAAACTACTGAGGTTCGAGGGCTTCAGTTTGGTATGTTGATCATCTTCTTCTTCTTCTTCTTCTTCTTCTTCGTTTTTTAACGTGCATTTTTTTTTCCATTATCATCAACGCTCCAAAATTCAAACATGCCAAATTGCAGCCATGTAATCTCAGTAGTTTTCATTTTATTTAAGGTTAAGTTAGTTATAATCATGCATCTCGCCGTGGTTAAAGTTTTAATGGGCCGCGACTCATACAGCATTATACCGAGACTACCGAAAGATAGATCTCATTTCGGTGCCTTGATTATACGCTGTACAGAAAACTCAATTACGCCAAAGAAACTGCGGCGCATTTTTTACTTGTTTGTCTTTGAATATCAGTCAGTGAGAAAGAGTCCAAGGAAACTTGGTCTGAGGCAGAGTTGCTGACCAAAATGGCAGTTTATTTTGGTCAAAATTAAATATTTACCATTGCGCTTCTTTTCCAGTCGCTTCATTATAGATCATGCCTGGGATGGATAACACTGTATATCAATTCTTTCCTGACAAGAGGATTCGAAATAAATGTAAATTAAATTTTCTGTC
>JANJGK010000032.1:35265503-35268003 GCA_039081455.1 Macrobrachium rosenbergii | reverse complement strand
GTTTATTAGATTTCAGATAAAAAGGACACCAATGAAACCAAAGAATGTAAACCATAAAGAATTTCGCCGATTCATGTTGACGCTTCGTAATTGGTTTTCATTCTTGTATTAGAAATCCTCTATGGAGTTTGACGTGCTTCGGGAGGAAGTTGCCTTCCGTAAATATATGCTGTCACCTTATTTCTCTCTCTCTCTCTCTCTCTCTCTCTCTCTCTCTCTCTCTCTCTCTCTCTCTCTCATTCTGTATGTCTCTCTCCATCTCTCTCTCTATCTCACTCATACACTCTCACAATCCTTTCTCACCCATCTTGGCTATCCATTTATCCGTCTCTTTGTCTTTTAGCTCTTTGCGTCTCGATAACAAGCAGTTTCAGAAATACCCATATCCAAATGCCTTTACAGCCCCTATGGAGGTCAACTAGCTTCAACACAAAGGGCTGAAAACATCTGACATTACTCATTACTTCTCAGCAAAATTATGAAACGCAGGCTGAATGCAGTGCAGCAGGAAATAGAAGATGCTTTGGTGTTTTTCTTTTATTAGGATTTAAGTTCAGGGCTGGATGTCACAATGCATATATATATATATATATATATATATATATATATATATATATATATATATATATATATATATATATATATATATATATATATATATCTCAACCAACACCTATATCTACTGTACCGAAACTGTTGATGTACGCAAGTTTCCCTTTCGTGCATGATGATACTTACGAGAGATCAAAGCATGTCCTTTATTCAAAAGTGTTTTCCTGCTTTAAATTTGAAAATAATTCCTAAAAATCCCCTAACAAGTGGGCCTCTGTTCAGATCAAACATCGAACCAGTTCTCTGCTTTCAGCCAGCGTCTTATATAAATACGCTTGCTTGAGGTGTGATTACGTGGGATGCAAGAAGAGGCTGTTGAAGGTACGCATAGATTCCCACAGGGAATCTATGCGTAGCAGGTTATCTAATCCTGAACAACCAAATAAACGAAGCCATTCAAAGTTATGTAAATCTTATATTAACAGCAATGATTCTTCCATTTGAGGCCAAGTGCAAAACAACAACGACTTTACCATTTTAGAACCTACATAATCATCAAAAAGACTGTACCGTCGTTAAACACTCAGTCGTCTTCTATGCAATTGTTTATTGCCTAGTATGGGTAACCGGTGTTACTCACTATGCTTTTTGTTTAAGTTAGTCTTACTTTTTCTTTCATATACATAAGCTATTTTAAGATTTTGGTGAACTCCTTTTACTTTTAATGTGTTTGCTTAGAGACTTATTCTTTCGTTTTAAGTATTTTTTTTATTTCATAAAGAGGTGTTGTCATATATATATATATATATATATATATATATATATATATATATATATATATATATATATATATATATATATATATATATATATATGTGTGTGTGCGTGTGTGTGTGTGTGTGTGTATATATATATATATATATATATATATATATATATATATATATATATATATATATATATATATATATAAAGCTATAAATTATATTTTGCGGACATTAGGATATAAAAATATTTTTGTGAAGATATGCTATGACAACATCTCTTTATGAAATAAAGAAAAATACTTAAAATGAAACAATAAGTCTCTAAGCAAACACATTAAAAATAAAAGGAGTTCACGTAAGTTGGGTCAAATGATGGCCAAATGCAAAATTTTGTTTAGATCGGTCAAGCTGTTACTACATAAGTTACAAGGGGATGGGGAAGGGGAAGGGGAAGGGAAATGGGGTACAGGTTTGTAACCTACCCTATTATCTCAGTTGGGTCAAATGATGGCCAAATGCAAAATTTTGTTTAGATCGGTCAAGCTGTTACTACATAAGTTACAAAGGGATGGGGAAGGGGAAGGGGAAGGGAAATGGGGTACAGGTTTGTAACCTACCCTATTATCTCAGTTGGGTCAAATGATGGCCATGTGCCAAATTTTGTCTAGAGCGGTCAAGCAGTTACCACATAATTCACAACGGGAATGGGGAAGGGGAAGGGGAATGGTGTACAGGTTTGAAACCTACCCTTTTTATCTAGGTTAGGCCAAATAATGGCCTCATCCAGATTCCCCTGACCACAGCGGAAGCTCTTCCCTGGCACAGCCTTGCAACCCGTGCCTGAGTTGGTCCTTGTAACCAGTGAGCCTCTCAGCAGAACTAGTTACCACCACCACTGTCCAGGTTGTTGCAGCAGCCGGGGCAGTAGCCAGCTCAGTGCCTGTTTCGCCAGTTGATGTAAAACCCATAGTCACTCCAGGTCTAGGTTCAGAGGGTAGTTTTACTGAGGGCCCAGACCTGGCCCAAGGGTCTTCTCAGCCTCCTCTGTAGCTGCATACCCAGGTTCAAGCTAAGAGACCTCAGCCTAAAGTTTGAAGGAAACCAAGGAAGAAGAGAAGTAGGGAGCGTAGAAGGTCCAGGTAGTTAACAGAGCCACTGAGCTCTCACGGCACTCATGTCCT
>JANJGK010000032.1:35228003-35260503 GCA_039081455.1 Macrobrachium rosenbergii | reverse complement strand
TTGAAAACATGATTTTATACCCCTTTGTCCCAGCGTCCTCATTTGAGGACAGCTTACTGTAAGCTCACCCTTAGAAATAGATTTTTTCTTTCTACTTCATATGTTTTCTTGACCCTTAAATATATATTATTTAGCAAAAAATTCCAGAAATTCAAAAAATACAAAAGTTGGGATTTAATGGGTTAAGTATGACTGATAACAGAGAGAGAGAGAGAGAGAGAGAGAGAGAGAGAGAGAGAGAGAGAGAGAGGAGCGCAGTACTATAAACGTATCTGTGTCTGTGTGTGCGTATACGTTTGTAGTGAACCTTAAATTGTATAATAAATCAGTACTGAAAGTCGATAAATATGCCTCCTCTCAAACATTTTGTTCAATCCAGCCTCGGTTGTCTGATATGTAAATGCGAGCCTGTTGAGCGTTCTTATTGCATCATATCTTTGATTTTCCAGTCCCTTTATATATATTGCCGCTCTACGCAATACCTGGCTTGTTTTCAGCTCAGTGAAGATTACTGCTTGATCCTGGCAAAACTTACAGTGGGTGATGGCTCCAGCATCCACTTCATGTGCCTCAGACTTTTCCTTACGCTTTGGTTCTTGGCAATTAAAAAATGTGGCTAGTAAAGAAGAGAAATATCTTGAAGCGAAATATGTCACGCCCTTGTACCAGTTATGCAGAACCAAAATAAAGCAATAAACTTGGAGGAAAAAAGTAACTTTTTTTAACTTGTTGCAATGCTAGAATTTTTCAGTAGTTTTTTGTAAAGTTCACACACACACACATACACACGCACATATATAATTTATGTGTGTGTTTGTGCATGTGTTACATAATGTTTTATTTTGTAATTTTCCATTTAAACGATATATTTTTTTTTTTACTACAGGTTTGTATCTATGAATGAACAATTCTCTTAGTCATACTGCGGTGTCCATCTTTGAAAGAGCTAATCTCTGACTCGTTCCGTTATTTTAACCGGTACAAAAGGGGTCTCATATGTGGCAAAGATTAAATTATTTTATGCGGTACAGAAAATAACTATGAGGTTTTAATTTAACACACTTTTACGTATAGATGCTTATCTATCACCAGCATATTCAAGAATCTTGACGGAGACATTATCTTCATTTCTCATGTTAGCACTGTATCTTCAATTAAAGAATACTAAACTTTACGGTAATTTATTTTTACATTCTCTATTCGGAAATGAACCTTGTTATATTGTGGTATATAGAATCGTACAAACAAGGGCTGTCGCTCATGAATTTCAGATAGGCTGGAATACTACTTCAAAGGACCTGGTATTACTCACATAACCTTATGGTTTACAGTGCATTTTCTTCTTATGTACATCTTTATCTGTTTGTGGATGTTTATGTGAATACTGTCAAAAATGTTCTACTCTCCTCCACTACCAACTTAGTGAAAGCTAAAATAGAGCGGATATATCCGAGTTACAAAGTCTAAAAAGATTGAAATAAAATTCAAATATTATCCAGACAAAACTGAATAGATTTTTCAGAAGGTAGACTAAAGTATCAGAGAAGGAAATGACAGGGAAATCCACATCTAAATATCTGCTTGAAGAGTCTATATTTTCTTTGGCTGAAATGGTGAGGAATACCTAAGTGTTATGTCGTTTCCTTTTCATCTTACCGGTTTTCTCGTTATTTCACCTTCTCCCTGTCTTTGGATATTACTGTACAGTACCTATTTATTATTTCATTTTATTTTTCATTTTCCTATCGCTTTACTATGATCCTCAAATATATTTAAAAGGGGACAGATGGGCTTCTAATTTCTTTTAGACAAGATTTCCCGTTCCTTGTGATTGTATTTCCCTAAGGAAAATAAATTTTGGATTGATTAAATTTTTCTTATAATCTCTTAATCTTTCTGTTTCTCTCTCTTTCACACACACGTGCATTTACGCACACACACACAAATTATATATATATATATATATATATATATATATATATATATATATATATATATATATATATATATATATATATATATATATATATATATATATATATATATATATATATATATATATATATATATATATATATATATATATATATATATATATATTCATATATATATTATATATATATATATATATATATATATATATATATATATATATATATATATATATATATATATATATATATATATATATATATATATATATATATTCATATATAGATGAATGTCTGTATGTTTGTGCACTATAGAAATCCGAACCACTTAACTGATCTAATCAAAATTTGACCCAACTTATATAATAGTGTAGGTTTCAAACCCGTACCCCCGCCCCCATCCTCTTCCTTTCGTAACTTATTTGGTAAATAAACTCTACGGGTTTATCATACCTCATTTCATGTACTCGAGACCATAGAAAAGTATTACTGGAAACGCTTTTCTTTCCTGTGATTAATAACTTTGTTTCAAGGTTTGTGCTTAGGTTAATGTGGGGTGTGTTTAGGTTTAGTGTGGGGTGTCTTTAGGTTTAGTGAGGGAGTGTGTTTAGGTTTAGTGATGGTGTATTTAGCTTTAGTAGTGTGTGCTTAGATTTGATGGGCGTGTGTATAGGTTTAGTGGGGTTGCATTTAGATTTAATGAGGGGTGTATTTAGGTATAGTGGGGGAGCGCATTTAGGTTTAGTGGGAGGGGTGTTTATGTTTGGTGGAAAATATGCTTAGGTTTGGTAGGAGGGGTGTTTCGTTTTAGCTGTGGATGTGTTTAGGTTCAGTGGGGGGGGGTGTTTTGGTTTAGTGGCGGTGTGTTTAAGTTTACTGGGAATGTGTTTAGGTTTAGTGGGTGTGTGTTTCGATTCAGAGGGTGTTTTGGTTTAGTTGTGGTGTGTTTAGGTCTAGTGGGTGTTGATTTTAGGTTTAGTGGGTGGTAAGTGTTTATATTTAGTGGGGGTGTGCTTAGGTTTTGTGGATGGTGTGTTTAGGTTTAATGGGAATGTGTTCTGGTTTAGTGGAGGTGTGTTTAGGTTTAGTTGGAGGGATGTGTTTAGGTTTGCTTTAGTAGTGGCGGGCTTAGGTTTAGTAGGAGATGTGTTTAGGTTTAGGGGGGGTTGTGTTTTAGTGAGGGGTGTTTCGGTTTAGCAGGGACTTGTTAATCAAAACCACACCACGTGTTACTTCCTTTCTAAGTAAATGATCAACTGTCATTCAGAGTATTCCCAGGCAACGCTGGGTTTGTCAACTAGTATATATATATATATATATATATATATATATATATATATATATATATATATATATATATATATATATATATATATATATATATATATATGTGTGTGTGTGTGTGTGTGTGTGTGTGTGTGTGTGTGTGTGTGTGTGTGTGTGTGTGTGTGAGTGTGTGTGTATCATTCATATAATTCGTGTGGTTATCTTAAAAAAAACGGTGATCCGATAGTCAGCATAATTCTGAGAATTTTTCCCCACTCCGTAGCCTATTATGATGCTGGACGTAATGTATAATGACTCCTTGAATTAGAAAACACAAGGGAAGGCGCTCGAAACCATCTTAGAGTAGCAATTCAGTTTCCTTACTTAACCCAACTCCATTTCCCTCGAATGAAAAGTACATTAAAATCTATTCACATCAGACTTGAAAGATGAAAAAAAGAATTTTGAATTGGAATTCTAATTTGTGATACTTTTCATATTAATAGAGTTGTTCAAAAACGTCTCTTTTCCTAGAAAACTCGGAAAGAGAAACGAGTTTAGTTATGGAAAGTTATTCAACTGTGGAATTTCTCATTAAAGTGGAATAGGAACCATGGCTCGTAAAACCAGTGGAACAGTTGCTACAGAATAAAACACAGATCACCGAAATCTTATAATCAGAATGATGTCTCGCGCACATACATTAGCATATATATATATATATATATATATATATATATATATATATATATATATATATATATATATATATATATATATATATATATATATATATATATATATATATCGAAATTTGTGCCCTTAAGTGGAGATATCCTGACTTTTTTTTTAGGGTAGAATTCCATCTCTTTCAAGATTTTTGAACGTGGAATGTAAACCAATTGCTAGAAACATTAATGAAAATATAGACAGCTAGAGAGATCGATAGAAATAATCTAGATCTTGATATACACACCTGCTTGTGAGAGAGACTCGGTGCTTATACATAGCTGTCGTCACGAGGAGAAACACTGACCTCATTCCTAAAAGGGAAGGAAACTGACCTGAAAGATTTTCTCTTCCATTACTCTTTTGAATTTCTTCCCACCCGAGTCTCGTTACTTCTTTCCCTACGGCACGTGGCTTCCATCTCCTCACGACGTCATTTCGAACATTTTCTTTTGACATTTTTAGCCTGGAGCAAGGATGTTTCTAGCACTTCTTGAAATGGATTTTTCACAGTTCAGAAATAGGAATAGCAATGTTTCTTCACTGATACCTTTTCATCTTCTCACATGGATCATATTTACATTAAAAAATTAACGTTGCATTTCGTATGGCAAATTTATTCCTATTTATTATAATCATAATCATAATATGAAAAAAAAAACGTAAAGGGTCATAAGTGAACAGATGAAGATGCGTTAGAACAGGAAGATGCCATTTGCTGGTGGAAATGTTTCGCGAGCCTTGACACTACAATCGTCTGAATCATTTATTCATGATTATCTATGTATTTGTTTAAGAATGGCATGCCCTCTTTTTGCTGAAAAAAAGAATTCATTTGGATTTGCTAACCTTGGTGTTCCAAATTTTCCAAATCTGTTTCACATGCTGACATCTATTTCACATTTGCTAGAATTTTGCGCACATGCGTAGAGACTTCCTTTCTTTCATATTGACCTAATTTTCAAAGTCACATTTCCTGCAAACTAAACTCTATATTTGGTCGATTATCATAGCCTAAGGAACCTAGAGACTCAACTTTTACTAAGAATATCATATCTTAGATTTACAGTGTTCGCTCGTATTTGCAATATGTTATTTACATTTCCGTTCACTTGTACTATTCATTAAATTATTGATCCAGACACTGAAAATTTCAGAGAAACTGCATTGCCTTTATGAAATGCCATTCACTACGTGTGTACGTAATCGTCTATTCGTTAATCTATTTTTGTTTATGTTAATCTGTTCCTCTTTGTTTTCCCTTTTTTCACAGATTTACATTCTTTCCGCTGAAGATGGCTCGCCGGTTATTAGCTTTTAAGTTTTTTTTTTTTTTTTTTGTAGGAAATGTGCTCATCTTGATTAAAAATAATAGGCTAAGCAGCTAAGCATTTATCATCATTACTGCCACTAACGCTAAGCGTGTCGAATACTTCAAATATTTTTATTCCAGTAGAAGATACGTCGGTCGAATTCTGCATAAATTCAAATTTAACTCCAGACGAGCATGAGTGGAAAAAACTTGGACAATTTGCATGAGAACTGACTATATCTAACGGACTCGTGTATATTAAAATCGGTAATGAAATTTCAAGGACATTTTTTATAGCTAGTGATTAGGAAACTCAAGGTAATGAGAAAAAAAGTTGGCGCCATGTCGAACCAGTGATTCTTGTTGGATGAACGTTTGTTAGATGCTAAAATCTTGATAAATACTATATGAGACTTGAATGTAAAGGGAAATTGCTGTGTGTGACATATGACAATCTACAAATGTCTTTCAAGAAAACTGAAGCCGGTGTCAGGGTATCAGATAAGTAGCTACCATTGCAAAAGATGGTCTTCGATAATGGTGTTCAATCTTCATGCTATTTCGGCATATTTCTGTACGAAGTGGTGAAATGAATAATGGAAATGCAGAAGCAGGAAATGCAGATGTAAGAAAAAGGGCCATAAATGGAGTGTGAAATGGATGACGTGCGAAGATGTAATTATGATATATTGTGTGACGACAAAAAAAGAAAAAAAAAAACTGCCAAGGGCTGAGGAAGAGAGCATCAAGAGACCTTTCCAGCTAAGCACGTTCATGACATTAATTACAATGCTCCACGGTGTCATGGCCTATCTGCCACCCCGCTTCCCCCATCCTCTCACCCCAGAACCCCGTCCCCCCCCCCCCCCCCCCGCCAATCCCGTATTTTTCGAAACATAAACCGTCGAAAACAGGACTATATTTTTCTTGGAGGGGAACTCAGAGAGGAAAAAAAGTATATCTTAGTTTACCCAGATCACTGAGCTGATTAACAGCTCTCCTAGGGCTGGCCCGAAGGATTAGATTTATTTGACGCGGCTAAGGACCAACTGGTTACCTAGCAACGGGACCTACAGCTTATTGTGGAATCCGAACCGCATTATGACGAGAAATGCATTTCTGTCACCAGAAATAAATACCTCTAATTCTTCTTTGGCCGGTCGGAGAGTCGAACGCTGGACCAACAGCGTGCTAGCCGAGAGCTCTACCCACCCCTCCAATGAGGAAATATCACAAGCCCATGACGGTATAATTAATATTTTTCCTTTTTTTTTTTTTTACAAGACAAGACGCTGAGTGAGAGTATAAATTGCAGGGGAACTGCTTAGGGAAGATTATCCACTCCTGAAGGTGAAACCTTTTCTTGCTAGTAATAAGATAATAAGAAACGGCGAGCCAAATGGAACTTTGCTTATTTTGGAAATAATATGCTGGAATTCTCTGGGCTTGCTGTTGTACCATTAAACAATGTGTTTAACAGTAAAGATTTACTCACTTCATTCATTATCAGACATTCTCTTTTATTCTTGTTCCGAATTCGCGGAAGTTGCAAGAATGAAGATATCTGCAAATAGAATGTACAAAATTATCATGGCTTTGTAAATAAAATGATAGATTTTATAAATCACTAGGAAAAAATATCATCCTACTTCAGTCCGCAATATATACATATATATATATATATATATATATATATATATATATATATATATATATATATATATATATATATATATATATATATATATATATATATATATATATATATATATATATATATATATATATATACTGTGTATACATACATACATACATATATATATAAATATATATATATATATATATATATATATATATATATATATATATATATATATATATATATATATATATATATATATATATATATATATAAATATAATTATTAAGTATATTGATTTAAAATTAATAACTATCTCTTCTTCATTACAGCTGTATTACATTTTCTTAATTTTATTACAAAAAAATTCCTTTCCCTTTTAAGTAAACTATGAAGTACACCTTCCACATGTATAGAACAACCTCAAGGATACTGCTTCCTATGATGATGATGATGATGATTATTATTATTAATTTTATTATTATTATTATTAACCAAACGTTTCTACAGATTCCATTTTGCCATTCCCATGGAAGGTCTGAATAAACTGCAACAGAGACTGGATTTGATATGCTCTGGTAACAGATCAATTGCATGTGGTCGAGTGTTCAGGTTGGCTGAGCATAAATGAAGCCCAAGCATGTGTCAAATGCCTTTAGTATGGATCCCAGGAGTGCTAGAATGGCGCTTGGATGTTCTCGTAATCTGTCCTGTATGGGTGGTACAGTAATGAACTGCAGGTGTGAGCTGAGCGAGGTCTTTTCCTCTTGAAAAAATAATATATATGTATGTGTATGAAAGATATTTAGTCAGGTGCTGTCTTTTGCAGTTACTGTCACTGTATTTCGAATCCTGAAAACGTGTTCCCCCTCATGGGTTGATTTTGGTGGATGTTGTTGACGTCTCTTCAATCAGCACCTCCGTGAAGGTGGTCGGAAATCTCCTTGAATTGCATGTCACGGTCAGACTAATGTAGAAATGTAGGTGTCCTCCCTCAGTGGGACTTTTCTCATCAGACCATGTTTATCATCTGAGTGGCATTCTCTGCAATTAAGAAACTTTTTTGTATTGCAGCTGTATGTAGCTGCAATACCCGTATGTAGGATACATACAAACCTTCCTTCCGTAGCTGGGTGCGTTTGTGGATGCATTAGAGGGGCAGATGACGACTGCAATTTGGCACTATTTTTCTAGTCTGATTTATCTTGTGATTGATAGAGGTACTTCAATCCAAAGTTGTCCAGGTAACCCACAGTAGCTAGTAATCTTTATAGCTTTTGCGCATGCGAGTGCACCCGAGGCCTCAGTTAGATAAATCAACCAACAAATTAATATACAAGAGAACTTTTGCTCTGGTCGATTGCTTGTATTATACTGCAAAGACATTGCTTTGTTTCTTTTTATTATATTATTCTTATGCATAAAAGGGGAACAAACTTCATGTGATGTCTTGCAATATTTCAGAGAAATGCCTTTAGAACGAAAGCTTCTAAATGAGGCAAAATGCGAAGCATTGCAGCAACCTTGTCAGTGATGGCAGCTCTTAGGTCAAACAAATAGAGAGCCATTTTTATAAATTTTCGTAATTCTTTATTAAAAATATTACTCTGCTTCGCTAGAAATGTCATTCTGCATTTGTGAAAGATTCTTTATAGTGTTGACAAAAGATTCGTTCTTTTTATTTGTTGATGTATCTCATATGTGTTGTGAAATTCATTTGTTTTCAACGTTAAATATATTCCATTTATTTCTGAACTGATTTTGCCTTTACGGCTTATGTGTCGTTTTCTCTTTTATCCGTATTAACAATGGCACTGCTATTCGATCACAAAAATGAATCATTTTTTCCATCAAAAAAAAAAAAAAAATGGGATGGTGCTGTATCCTGTAACGATGCTGCAGTGCTCTGCAGAAAAATATTATGAACTGACAGACTCAGACACCTATATATTATTTCACTCTAGTTTATATCAAAAGATTTGTTTTTTTGTTTTTATAAAGAGGACCACACGTGGCCACAACTGCCAACAAGTATGACAGGTATGAAATGGATGGGCACCGGAGATAGGTGCAAAGCATATAAGTGTTTGAACATTTGCTCGTGCAATCAGAGGGATATTGCACAAGGAAAGTCCCATGGAAACGTTCCTGTCGTTTCATATCGATGAAACGACATGAAATGCTTTTTTGTCTATTTTACTATGATGAACAGTATGACAGCTGTTCTGCTACCATGAGCATTTTGTCGATTTGAAAGACATCTTCATCACCCATTATGGATGAAATACATACAGTACATACACACACACACACACGCACACACACACACAAACACATACATATATATATATATATATATATATATATATATATATATATATATATATATATATATATATATATATATATATATATATATATATATATATATATATATATGTGTGTGTATGTGCATGTGTGTGTGTGTGTATGTATATATATATATATATATATATATATATATATATATATATATATATATATATATATATATATATATATGTGTGTGTGTGTGTGTGTGTGTGTGTGTGTATGTATATATATATATATATATATATATATATATATATATATATATATATATATATATATATATATATATATATATATATATATATATATATATATATATATATATATATATATATATATATATATATATATATATATATATATATATATATATATATATATATATATATATATATATATATATAATATATATATATATGACTATTTATCACATCACCGTGATTCATATACAATCAGAAAGCTACAAACGTCCTTTAATATCCAATTCACTCTACCTCGGAAGTAATATATTTTCATATATGTTACCGAAGGGGAATTTTTAGTTGATAATAAGTCCACCGTCCCGTGGGGTCGAACCAGCGACGGACAAGGAATCAGGACTACAGTGACACACTAACCAGTCGGCCACAAGAGAGGTATAAGTGAATACCATCTCCCATCAACTCACCCGTCGAACTCGGGTGTTTTGCGTTTGGAGACGATATCCACCCACCTCTGCCATGTTGTCCGTGTAGTGCGTTTGTCGCACGTAGCCATATTATGACTATTTATCACATCACCGTGATTCATATACAATCAGAAAGCTACAAACGTCCTTTAATATCCAATTCACTCTACCTCGGAAGTAATATATTTTCATATATGTTACCGAAGGGGAATTTTTAGTTGATAATAAGTCCACCGTCCCGTGGGAACGAACCAGCGACGGACGAGGAATCAGGACTACAGTGACACACTAACCAGTCGGCCACAAGAGAGGTATAAGTGAATACCATCTCCCATCAACTCACCCGTCGAACTCAGGTGTTTTGCGTTTGGAGACGATATCCACCCACCTCTGCCATGTTGACCGTGTAGTGCGTTTGTCGCACGTAGCCATATTATGACTATTTATCACATCACCGTGATTCATATACAATCAGAAAGCTACAAACGTCCTTTAATATCCAATTCACTCTACCTCGGAAGTAATATATTTTCATATATGTTACCGAAGGGGAATTTTTAGTTGATAATAAGTCCACCGTCCCGTGGGGTCGAACCAGCGACGGACGAGGAATCAGGACTACAGTGACACACTAACCAGTCGGCCACAAGAGAGGTATAAGTGAATACCATCTCCCATCAACTCACCCGTCGAACTCAGGTGTTTTGCGTTTGGAGACGATATCCACCCACCTCTGCCATGTTGACCGTGTAGTGCGTTTGTCGCACATAGCCATATTATGACTATTTATCACATCACCGTAATTCATATACAATCAGAAAGCTACAAACGTCCTTTAATATCCAATTAACTCTACCTCGGAAGTAATATATTTTCATATATGTTACCGAAGGGGAATTTTTAGTTGATAATAAGTCCACCGTCCTGTGGGGTCGAACCAGCGACGGACGAGGAATCAGGACTACAGTGACACACTAACCAGTCGGCCACAAGAGAGGTATAAGTGAATACCATCTACCATCAACTCACCCGTCGAACTCAGGTGTTTGGCGTTTGGAGACGATATCCACCCACCTCTGCCATGTTGACCGTGTAGTGCGTTTGTCGCACGTAGCCATATTATGACTATTTATCACATCACCGTGATTCATATACAATCAGAAAGCTACAAACGGCCTTTAATATCCAATTAACTCTACCTCGGAAGTAATATATTTTCATATATGTTACCGAAGGGGAATTTTTAGTTGATAATAAGTCCACCGTCCCGTGGGGTCGAACCAGCGACGGACGAGGAATCAGGACTACAGTGACACACTAACCAGTCGGTCACAAGAGAGGTATAAGTGAATACCATCTCCCATCAACTCACCCGTCGAACTCAGGTGTTTTGCGTTTGGAGACGATATCCACCCACCTCTGCCATGTTGACCGTGTAGTGCGTTTGTCGCACGTAGCCATATTATGACTATTTATCACATCACCGTGATTCATATACAATCAGAAAGCTACAAACGTCCTTTAATATCCAATTCACTCTACCTCGGAAGTAATATATTTTCATATATGTTACCGAAGGGGAATTTTTAGTTGATAATAAGTCCACCGTCCCGTGGGGTCGAACCAGCGACGGACGAGGAATCAGGACTACAGTGACGCACTAATGCAGTCGGCCACAAGAGAGGTATAAGTGAATACCATCTCCCATCAACTCACCCGTCGAACTCAGGTGTTTTGTGTTTGGAGACGATATCCACCCACCTCTGCCATGTTGACCGTGTAGTGCGTTTGTCACACGTAGCCATATTATGACTATTTATCACATCACCGTTATTCATATACAATCAGAAAGCTACAAAACGTCCTTTAATATCCAATTCACTCTACCTCGGAAGTAATATATTTTCGTATATGTTACCGAAGGGGAATTTTTAGTTGATAATAAGTCCACCGTCCCGTGGGGTCGAACCAGCGACGGACGAGGAATCAGGACTACAGTGACACACTAACCAGTCGGCCACAAGAGAGGTATAAGTGAATACCATCTCCCATCAACTCACCCGTCGAACTCAGGTGTTTTGCGTTTGGGGACGATATCCACCCACTTCTGCCATGTTGACCGTGTAGTGCGTTTGTCGCACGTAGCCATATTATGACTATTTATCACATCACCGTGATTCATATACAATCAGAAAGCTACAAACGTCCTTTAATATCCAATTCACTCTACCTCGGAAGTAATATATTTTCATATATGTTACCGAAGGGGAATTTTTAGTTGATAATAAGTCCACCGTCCCGTGGGGTCGAACCAGCGACGGACGAGGAATCAGGACTACAGTGACACACTAACCAGTCGGCCACAAGAGAGGTATTATTATCAACTAAAAATTCCCCTTCGGTAACATATGTGAAAATATATTACTTCCGAGGTAGAGTGAATTGGATATTAAAGGACGTTTGTAGCTTTCTGATTGTATATGGATCACGGTGATGTGATAAATAGTCATAATATGGCTACGTGCGACAAACGCACTACACGGTCAACATGGCAGAGGTGGGTGGATATCGTCTCCAAACGCAAAACACCTGAGTTCGACGGGTGAGTTGATGGGAGATGGTATTCACTTATACCTCTCTTGTAGCCGACTGGTTAGTGTATCACTGTAGTCCTGATTCCTCGTCCGTCGCTGATTCGACCCCACGGGACGGTGGACTTATTATCAACTAAAAATTCCCCTTCGGTAACATATATGAAAATATATTACTTCCGAGGTAGAGTTAATTGGATATTAAAGGACGTTTGTAGCTTTCTGATTGTATATGAATCACGGTGATGTAATAAATAGTCATAATATGGCTACGTGCGACAAACGCACTACACGGTCAACATGGCAGAGGTGGGTGGATATCGTCTCCAAACGCAAAACACCTGAGTTCGACGGGTGAGTTGATGGGAGATGGTATTCACTTATACCTCTCTTGTGGCCGACTGGTTAGTGTGTCACTGTAGTCCTGATTCCTCGTCCGTCGCTGGTTCGACCCCATGGGACGGTGGACTTATTATCAACTAAAAATTCCCCTTCGGTAACATATATGAAAATATATTACTTCCGAGGTAGAGTGAATTGGATATTAAAGGACGTTTGTAGCTTTCTGATTGTATATGAATCACGGTGATGTGATAAATAGTCATAATATGGCTACGTGCGACAAACGCACTACACGGTCAACATGGCAGAGGTGGGTGGATATCGTCTCCAAACGCAAAACACCTGAGTTCAACGGGTGAGTTGATGGGAGATGGTATTCACTTATACCTCTCTTGTGGCCGACTGGTTAGTGTGTCACTGTAGTCCTGATTCCTCGTCCGTCGCTGGTTCGACCCCACGGGACGGTGGACTTATTATCAACTAAAAATTCCCCTTCGGTAACATATATGAAAATATATTACTTCCGAGGTAGAGTGAATTGGATATTAAAGGACGTTTGTAGCTTTCTGATTGTATATGAATCACGGTGATGTGATAAATAGTCATAATATGGCTACGTGCGACAAATGCTCTACAACGGTCAACATGGCAGAGGTGGGTGGATATCGTCTCCAAACGCAAAACACCTGAGTTCGACGGGTGAGTTGATGGGAGATGGTATTCACTTATACCTCTCTTGTGGCCGACTGGTTAGTGTGTCACTGTAGTCCTGATTCCTCGTCCGTCGCTGGTTCGACCCCACGGGACGGTGGACTTATTATCAACTAAAAATTCCCCTTCGGTAACATATATGAAAATATATTACTTCCGAGGTAGAGTGAATTGGATATTAAAGGACGTTTGTAGCTTTCTGATTGTATATGAATCACGGTGATGTGATAAATAGTCATAATATGGCTACGTGCAACAAACGCACTACACGGTCAACATGGCAGAGGTGGGTGGATATCGTCTCCAAACGCAAAACACCTGAGTTCGACGGGTGAGTTGATGGGAGATGGTATTCACTTATACCTCTCTTGTGGCCGACTGGTTAGTGTGTCACTGTAGTCCTGATTCCTCGTCCGTCGCTGGTTCGACCCCACGGGACGGTGGACTTATTATCAACTAAAAATTCCCCTTCGGTAACATATATGAAAATATATTACTTCCGAGGTAGAGTGAATTGGATATTAAAGGACGTTTGTAGCTTTCTGATTGTATATGAATCACGGTGATGTGATAAATAGTCATAATATGGCTACGTGCGACAAACGCACTACACGGTCAACATGGCAGAAGTGGGTGGATATCGTCCCCAAACGCAAAACACCTGAGTTCGACGGGTCAGTTGATGGGAGATGGTATTCACTTATACCTCTCTTGTGGCCGACTGGTTAGTGTGTCACTGTAGTCCTGATTCCTCGTCCGTCGCTGGTTCGACCCCACGGGACGGTGGACTTATTATCAACTAAAAATTCCCCTTCGGTAACATATACGAAAATATATTACTTCCGAGGTAGAGTGAATTGGATATTAAAGGACGTTTGTAGCTTTCTGATTGTATATGAATAACGGTGATGTGATAAATAGTCATAATATGGCTACGTGCGACAAACGCACTACACGGTCAACATGGCAGAGGTGGGTGGATATCGTCTCCAAACGCAAAACACCTGAGTTCAACGGGTGAGTTGATGGGAGATGGTATTCACTTATACCTCTCTTGTGGCCGACTGGTTAGTGTGTCACTGTAGTCCTGATTCCTCGTCCGTCGCTGGTTCGACCCCACGGGACGGTGGACTTATTATCAACTAAAAATTCCCCTTCGGTAACATATATGAAAATATATTACTTCCGAGGTAGAGTGAATTGGATATTAAAGGACGTTTGTAGCTTTCTGATTGTATATGAATCACGGTGATGTGATAAATAGTCATAATATGGCTACGTGCGACAAATGCTCTACAACGGTCAACATGGCAGAGGTGGGTGGATATCGTCTCCAAACGCAAAACACCTGAGTTCGACGGGTGAGTTGATGGGAGATGGTATTCACTTATACCTCTCTTGTGGCCGACTGGTTAGTGTGTCACTGTAGTCCTGATTCCTCGTCCGTCGCTGGTTCGACCCCACGGGACGGTGGACTTATTATCAACTAAAAATTCCCCTTCGGTAACATATATGAAAATATATTACTTCCGAGGTAGAGTGAATTGGATATTAAAGGACGTTTGTAGCTTTCTGATTGTATATGAATCACGGTGATGTGATAAATAGTCATAATATGGCTACGTGCAACAAACGCACTACACGGTCAACATGGCAGAGGTGGGTGGATATCGTCTCCAAACGCAAAACACCTGAGTTCGACGGGTGAGTTGATGGGAGATGGTATTCACTTATACCTCTCTTGTGGCCGACTGGTTAGTGTGTCACTGTAGTCCTGATTCCTCGTCTGTCGCTGGTTCGACCCCACGGGACGGTGGACTTATTATCAACTAAAAATTACCCTTCGGTAACATATATGAAAATATATTACTTCCGAGGTAGAGTGAATTGGATATTAAAGGACGTTTGTAGCTTTCTGATTGTATATGAATCACGGTGATGTGATAAATAGTCATAATATGGCTACGTGTGACAAACGCACTACACGGTCAACATGGCAGAGGTGGGTGGATATCGTCTCCAAACGCAAAACACCTGAGTTCGACGGGTGAGTTGATGGGAGATGGTATTCACTTATACCTCTCTTGTGGCCGACTGGTTAGTGTGTCACTGTAGTCCTGATTCCTCGTCCGTCGCTGGTTCGACCCCACGGGACGGTGGACTTATTATCAACTAAAAATTCCCCTTCGGTAACATATACGAAAATATATTACTTCCGAGGTAGAGTGAATTGGATATTAAAGGACGTTTGTAGCTTTCTGATTGTATATGAATAACGGTGATGTGATAAATAGTCATAATATGGCTACGTGTGACAAACGCACTTCACGGTCAACATGGCAGAGGTGGGTGGATATCGTCTCCAAACGCAAAACACCTGTGTTCGACGGGTGAGTTGATGGGAGATGGTATTCACTTATACCTCTCTTGTGGCCGACTGGTTAGTGTGTCACTGTAGTCCTGATTCCTCGTCCGTCGCTGGTTCGACCCCACGGGACGGTGGACTTATTATCAACTAAATATTCCCCTTCGGTAACATATACGAAAATATATTACTTCCGAGGTAGAGTGAATTGGATATTAAAGGACGTTTGTAGCTTTCTGATTGTATATGAATGACGGTGATGTGATAAATAGTCATAATATGGCTACGTGTGACAAACGCACTACACGGTCAACATGGCAGAGGTGGGTGGATATCGTCTCCAAACGCAAAACACCTGAGTTCGACGGGTGAGTTGATGGGAGATGGTATTCACTTATACCTCTCTTGTGGCCGACTGGTTAGTGTGTCACTGTAGTCCTGATTCCTCGTCCGTCGCTGGTTCGACCCCACGGGACGGTGGACTTATTATCAACTAAAAATTCCCCTTCGGTAACATATATGAAAATATATTACTTCCGAGGTAGAGTGAATTGGATATTAAAGGACGTTTGTAGCTTTCTGATTGTATATGAATCACGGTGATGTGATAAATAGTCATAATATGGCTACGTGCGACAAACGCACTACACGGTCAACATGGCAGAGGTGGGTGGATATCGTCTCCAAACGCAAAACACCTGAGTTCGACGGGTGAGTTGATGGGAGATGGTATTCACTTATACCTCTCTTGTGGCCGACTGGTTAGTGTGTCACTGTAGTCCTGATTCCTCGTCCGTCGCTGGTTCGACCCCACGGGACGGTGGACTTATTATCAACTAAAAATTCCCCTTCGGTAACATATATGAAAATATATTACTTCCGAGGTAGAGTGAATTGGATATTAAAGGACGTTTGTAGCTTTCTGATTGTATATGAATCACGGTGATGTGATAAATAGTCATAATATGGCTACGTGCGACAAACGCACTACAACGGTCAACATGGCAGAGGTGGGTGGATATCGTCTCCAAACGCAAAACACCTGAGTTCGACGGGTGAGTTGATGGGAGATGGTATTCACTTATACCTCTCTTGTGGCCGACTGGTTAGTGTGTCACTGTAGTCCTGATTCCTCGTCCGTCGCTGGTTCGACCCCACGGGACGGTGGACTTATTATCAACTAAAAATTCCCCTTCGGTAACATATATGAAAATATATTACTTCCGAGGTAGAGTGAATTGGATATTAAAGGACGTTTGTAGCTTTCTGATTGTATATGAATCACGGTGATGTGATAAATAGTCATAATATGGCTACGTGCAACAAACGCACTACACTGTCAACATGGCAGAGGTGGGTGGATATCGTCTCCAAACGCAAAACACCTGAGTTCGACGGGTGAGTTGATGGGAGATGGTATTCACTTATACCTCTCTTGTGGCCGACTGGTTAGTGTGTCACTGTAGTCCTGATTCCTCGTCCGTCGCTGGTTCGACCCCACGGGACGGTGGACTTATTATCAACTAAAAATTCCCCTTCGGTAACATATATGAAAATATATTACTTACGAGGTAGAGTGAATTGGATATTAAAGGACGTTTGTAGCTTTCTGATTGTATATGAATCACGGTGATGTGATAAATAGTCATAATATGGCTACGTGTGATAAACGCACTACACGGTCAACATGGCAGAGGTGGGTGGCTATCGTCTCCAAACGCAAAACACCTGAGTTCGACGGGTGAGTTGATGGGAGATGGTATTCACTTATACCTCTCTTGTGGCCGACTGGTTAGTGTGTCACTGTAGTCCTGATTCCTCGTCCGTCGCTGGTTCGACCCCACGGGACGGTGGACTTATTATCAACTAAAAATTCCCCTTCGGTAACATATACGAAAATATATTACTTCCGAGGTAGAGTGAATTGGATATTAAAGGACGTTTGTAGCTTTCTGATTGTACATGAATAACGGTGATGTGATAAATAGTCGTAATATGGCTACGTGTGACAAACGCACTACACGGTCAACATGGCAGAGGTGGGTGGATATCGTCTCCAAACGCAAAACACCTGAGTTCGACGGGTGAGTTGATGGGAGATGGTATTCACTTATACCTCTCTTGTGGCTGACTGGTTAGTGTGTCACTGTAGTCCTGATTCCTCGTCCGTCGCTGGTTCGACCCCACGGGACGGTGGACTTATTATCAACTAAAAATTCCCCTTCGGTAACATATACGAAAATATATTACTTCAGAGGTAGAGTGAATTGGATATTAAAGGACGTTTGTAGCTTTCTGATTGTATATGAATAACGGTGATGTGATAAATAGTCATAATATGGCTACGTGTGACAAACGCACTACACGGTCAACATGGCAGAGGTGGGTGGATATCGTCTCCAAACGCAAAACACCTGAGTTCGACGGGTGAGTTGATGGGAGATGGTATTCACTTATACCTCTCTTGTGGCCGACTGGTTAGTGTGTCACTGTAGTCCTGATTCCTCGTCCGTCGCTGGTTCGACCCCACGGGACGGTGGACTTATTATCAACTAAAAATTCCCCTTCGGTAACATATATGAAAATATATTACTTCCGAGGTAGAGTGAATTGGATATTAAAGGACGTTTGTAGCTTTCTGATTGTATATGAATCACGGTGATGTGATAAATAGTCATAATATGGCTACGTGCGACAAACGCACTACACGGTCAACATGGCAGAGGTGGGTGGATATCGTCTCCAAACGCAAAACACCTGAGTTCGACGGGTGAGTTGATGGGAGATGGTATTCACTTATACCTCTCTTGTGGCCGACTGGTTAGTGTGTCACTGTAGTCCTGATTCCTCGTCCGTCGCTGGTTCGACCCCACGGGACGGTGGACTTATTATCAACTAAAAATCCCCCTTCGGTAACATATATGAAAATATATTACTTCCGAGGTAGAGTGAATTGGATATTAAAGGACGTTTGTAGCTTTTTGATTGTATATGAATCACGGTGATGTGATAAATAGTCATAATATGGCTACGTGCGACAAACGCACTACACGGTCAACATGGCAGAGGTGGGTGGATATCGTCTCCAAACGCAAAACACCTGAGTTCGACGGGTGAGTTGATGGGAGATGGTATTTACTTATACCTCTCTTGTGGCCGACTGGTTAGTGTGTCACTGTAGTCCTGATTCCTCGTCCATCGCTGGTTCGACCCCACGGGACGGTGGACTTATTATCAACTAAAAATTCCCCTTCGGTAACATATATGAAAATATATTACTTCCGAGGTAGAGTGAATTGGATATTAAAGGACGTTTGTAGCTTTCTGATTGTATATGAATCACGGTGATGTGATAAATAGTCATAATATGGCTACGTGCGACAAACGCACTACACGGTCAACATGGCAGAGGTGGGTGGATATCGTCTCCAAACACAAAACACCTGAGTTCGACGGGTGAGTTGATGGGAGATGGTATTCACTTATACCTCTCTTGTGGCCGACTGGTTAGTGTGTCACTGTAGTCCTGATTCCTCGTCCGTCGCTGGTTCGACCCCACGGGACGGTGGACTTATTATCAACTAAAAATTCCCCTTCGGTAACATATATGAAAATATATTACTTCCGAGGTAGAGTGAATTGGATATTAAAGGACGTTTGTAGCTTTCTGATTGTATATGAATCACGGTGATGTGATAAATAGTCATAATATGGCTACGTGCGACAAACGCACTACACGGTCAACATGGCAGAGGTGGGTGGATATCGTCTCCAAACGCAAAACACCTGAGTTCGACGGGTGAGTGGATGGGAGATGGCATTCACTTATACCTCTCTTGTGGCCGACTGCGTTAGTGCGTCACTGTAGTCCTGATTCCTCGTCCGTCGCTGGTTCGACCCCACGGGACGGTGGACTTATTATCAACTAAAAATTCCCCTTCGGTAACATATATGAAAATATATTACTTCCGAGGTAGAGTGAATTGGATATTAAAGGACGTTTGTAGCTTTCTGATTATATATATATATATATATATATATATATATATATATATATATATATATATATATATATATATATATATATATATATATATATATATATATATATATATATATATATATATATATATATATATATATATGTATATATATATATGTGTGTGTGTGTGTGTGTGTGTGTGAGTATATAATATTTCCGGGAAAGAATTGATGGTTATAACCACAATCCTTATTGTACTAAACGCCTTGTTATAGGTAATATTATTTAGAATTATAAGTTACACCGGCACCGTACGCTGCTTCTTGTGAAGGACGAAGAAAGAAAAGGAAAAGATCGAATGAATTGAATATCTGGGACATAAATCATAAGACATTACCACCTGCAGGATAAGAAGAGAAATCAGAGTCCTCTCCCTGTTTGGTATGAAGAATAGGGAAGGCAGACAATAATCACCCATCCAAAGACGAAGGTCACAAACGCTTTTATAAATACAAAGGCCTGACGGATCTGCGCTGAGGGATGCAGTCATGGAATTGAGCCTCAGCCCCTCCCTACCCTATAAGAGTGAGGTTTTGGTCGGGCTCACCTCAAGGGGATATGTGTAACGAGAGTGATGTTGAACAAGGGAAAGTATTTGAAGAAAAATCTCAGGCAACGAACATGAAGGAAAACCAAATAATATTACGAGAAAAAAAAAAGAACGAAAAATTTATAGAAAATAAAAGTACAAAAAAGAAAAGAAAATCACAAGAAAAGGAGAGGATAAGAGAGGCAAAACACCACATCTCTGACTTAAGCAAGGGTAATGGAAGACCTCTATTTTACATGACACTTAAGAAGATGAACGAGACCTGAAAAAGCTATTACTCAGTAGTAAGTGTTCAAGACTTACTCTTAAGGTTGAGAGCTCGCACGCCCGAAACCTAAGTTTGTTTATGTAAGCACTGACGTACCACGTAAGTTCCCTTTAAAATATCTAGACACATGCAATCACGTTGCGCGGTGTGCTACCTCACTGACCTCGTGCCTTTCATCTTGATAAAATTCACATGAAATTATGTATGCAATGTCGGTCTCAGACCAGAAACGTAGAAGAATTTTCAGCATTGAGATAACGTCCAGGTCTTTTTAAAATAATAATAGCAAAAAACAAAAAACAAAAAAACTTACAGAAATATTTAGGTAACATTCAAATTCTATAAGTAAGTCACTTGCTTTAGAGGATGCATACACGCAAGGATTTTTGCTGAAAACTGATAACTTTCTTGAGCTAGTTTCGTGAAGAAAAATGTCACAAAAAAGCCGTTAAATGCCTTGAAGGAGATGATGGGATTTCAACTTAGGCTCCTTTCACACGAGCTACTTTTTCCCGCACGGGAAAATTGCCGCACGTTATGGTGTCAAGAAGACGTCTTCCCTCACACGAGCGGTTTTTTCCCGTGCGGCTCGCCTGCCTTGCAGAAATCGTGATTTGCAAATACCACTCAGTTCACCTTGTAGTTTGCTTGAGATGGAGGATGTCAAACAGAGAGTGACTTATGTGAACTTAATGAACAGGGTGTTACAAAAGAAAAGACGGCGTGAATGGTGGACCCACTCAATAAACAGCTCCAGGATACTTCAAGGAGCATTCTATACATGATATTTAGACCTGAAACGTGATGAAGAAAAGTTCTTCAGTTATTCTTGCATGTCGTCTCCTTCGTTTGAAGAACTTGTGAACAAGTTGAAAGATGGAGTTCGACCTCAGGACACACTTATGAGATCATCCAATCCTCCTGAAGAGGCTGTTGCCTGACTGGGATAAGCGTAGGTGAAGGTAAATGAAACAGCAATGCATTTGAATGAAATGTTAAATCCATTCACTGGAATACAATAGGCCAACAATATAGTTCATTTGCTACAATGCAATAAAATAGAAATAAAACACGATGCTACACCATATAGCACTGTAGGCTAATGAATAGTAGTCCAAGTACATCATATTGCATTGTATTCAACGACAGTGAACTCACTTGCCAGATTCGGGGAGCTTTGTAAAAAAAAAAAAAAAAAAAAAGTGATCACTTAGACTAGTCATTGTACTACATTCTAACTAATTAGCAAAAGCACTTCATATTATCAATACATAAAAATCCAGACCAGACTGAAAGAAAACAGCAAAGAGATCAACACCCGACCTCTACCTCAGAAGAGCCACAACTGCCGCACTGAAAAAAAAAAAAAAAAACTTTCGTCTGGACAGCTCCAGAGACTTCTTCAGTATTTAGACCGCTCGGCGCCGCAGTGCATTCGGCAGGTGAATATCTGCCGCACGTGAATTTTGTCGCATGGGAATTTTGCCTCAGGGGAATATTGTCGCATCGTGTGAAGTCTCATTAGACTTCATTGATTTCTATGCCTCGCGGTTTTCCCGTGCAGGAAAAAACCGTTCGTGTGAAGGGAACCTTCACACGTGTGAAGGGAGCCTTCACACGTGTGAAGGGAGCCTTCACACGTGTGAAGGGATCCTCCTCCTTCCGAATCTAGTTGTCCTTTTCATTTAAATTCGTCCTCCTCCAATCTTTATAATAATCCTTGTCAAATTCATCGGTACAGCCTCAGGACTCTTGTAATGACTGGGTCACTGGTCTTTATAGGCTATACCATTATACAGACTAAGAAAATGAAGACTTGAACAATTGATATTCTATCCACGGCCAAAACTGCCCAATCTCTCATTCATAAAAAAAAGTCACACAAATGAACGATCGGTCTCAGAAATCATTCACAAAATTCAAATTTTGGTTTCATCATCGTTGGAGCCTCAATTAAATAATTTATTTTAGAGGATTTTGAAAGGGGTTTCATATAGGGTATTGTTTGGCAGTGAGTTTAATAGCTTTAATCGATATCATGACTAAAGCCTGAGTATTTACGAGAGAGAGAGAGAGAGAGAGAGAGAGAGAGAGAGAGAGAGAGAGAGAGAGAGAGAGACTTTGCTGGACGAGAAAAAAAATACCAAATAGAACGACAAGAATAAGGATTCTTCCATCACACCCTTTTGCCGCATCCGAATGAATACTGAACAATATATAAAATCACATCTTATTAATACGGGTCGTAAAGAGGAAATTTTTTTCTTCTGTTTATAATTAAGGCGTGAATGTCGCTCCTGCCCGCCTGCAAACGGTGTACATGATGTGAGATTCTCACTTTAACTGCTAAATTTATGACCACTTTCCCCCCAGAGGGTTTTGATACGACCATTTTCCAGTCGCTGTAATTTCAACCCATAAAGTCTGAAGGTGATTCTCTCTTAAAGGAGAACAGTAAATGGAAAATACCGGCATTCCTATTTTATATTCTCTCTCTCTCTCTCTCTCTCTCTCTCTCTCTCTCTCTCTCTCTCTCTCTCTCTCTCTCTCTCTCTCTCTCTCTCTCTCTCTTTTAATGTGGGTCGGAAAGGTCACCTAATGATGAAATAACCTATGCCTTAGGACAAAAAATTGTTGCAAATGTTGTCATCATAGCAAACAGCATCGAAAGGTACCTCAGGTGAGGATTAAAAAGTCAAATGAAGAAACAGAACGAAAATTTGTACAAGTAACAATTAAAGTAAATTGATAAGAGAATAAAATTCAGCCGCCTTTTCTTTTCTTTCCTTTTCTTCTTTTTAATTGATAGATATGAATTATTCCCATGACTGCCCGGTTGTTATATGTTGCCTAGAAGACCATTATTCAGTTCTTATGAAAGTGTATAGTATGATATAGCATGATAAGAAGTACCTACTTTAGGGTCTGAAAGATTGGGTTATAATAACATAAGAAGCGAAGGGCATAACCGCAGGAGAAGCTGCATAATGAGGCTGTCGTGCAACATCTGTGTCACTAGAGTAATATTTGTGTACATAAGGAACCTGTTTTTTATCTGTAATGTATCATTATTCTCCATAATATCTTATTGACGATGGTGATTTCAATTAGAAGAATTTGTTATTTAGCAGCAGTAAAGGTTTAAAAACCTTTATTTATGAATACTGTATTATGTTTGGTTTGAAATGTTCTCCGCATTTTTATTGCGAGTGTGGCTGTGGAACTTATGGAAATACTACCTGAAATTTGACACTCTTCCGTTTCACTCTTTATTCTTATTATACTGGTGTTTGCCGTGTCTACTGTTCCTGGCTTTATTTACTGACAAGAATGTATACATAAGTAGATATAAGCACGCATGCATACACCACACAGCAAAACACATTTTCCAATAATGTCACTGGGACAATATCATATACTTCAACAATTACGATCGTTTAGAGACGAGTCGTAAAATTTGATAAGGCTTGCGTGGATGTACGTGAAACAATTTTTTTTTCCTAGAGTCATTCACAACAAGGCACCGCGCATGGAAATGAATGTCTAACTGCCTCATCAAATGACCTCGTATTATCTTAGCAGTAATGATTCGGGAGAATATGAAGTCTGTAATGTAACAAAAGCTGGATAAAAATTCCTCGCAATTAAGGGCCAGACATTTTTATGACTAGTGGAATAGAGCTCATGGCCACCATGAAATGAAAGTTTCTAACATAAATGAAATTGTGAAATGAACTCACAGAAGTTTTCTTGCCTTCTCGAAGAAGTGTTGTATAATTCATGAATTATTTCCATTTATTTGTTCGTTAAGAATGGATGTTCATTTATTTATATGGTTTGCCTCGCGAGTTAAGAACGTTAAGAATTATTCCATTATTATTCTTATTCAGAATAATAATAATAATAATAATAATAATAATAATAATAATAATAATAATAATAATAATAATAAACATACAACTCATGTTTATGAATGATGTATTGATCTTCATAGCAGCTGTTATCATTGTTGTGCCATGTTATCATACCATAGTTTTCTCTATACTGTTCAATCTGGGATCAAGAGTTCGTTCTGTCATAATGCCAGCTTATTCTGTGACCTGCTTTCTTTTTCGAACAAGGTTTATCGAAGAATGCCATATCATTCTATGCAATAATTGTATAAATTTTCCTGATGCAATTTTTGAGACATTCTAACTCTGTATGCCTTTGATGAGGTGCTTCCAAAATGAGTCAGCCCTCAGATTCTCAGTAAATAATTCACACCTCGACTAACTACTGGGTATATTGCTAAAGCGTTAACGTCTCTGAGACTGTTTATCATTTAGGGGAAAAAACGAAAATTCTTCAAAATTTAGCGAAGCGGCCTTGGAAGACCTTTCAATCGGGATAAAGCTATCTTGTAATTGACTATTTATTTCTAAAAACTTTCATTTTCAAAATTAAATTCTTTACAAAAAACCCAATTTTCAATATGGTTTAGCTTATAAAATAAAAGGACTTTAATGGATGATTGGTATATACAGGAAGGGTTAATCCTAAAAATTATTCTATGATAGATTACCAGGCAGTTTAAAATTTCTTCTATTCTTATTTATCTTGTTTTTTATGTGAGGGATCCTTCCTGAAACCTTTGCACCGGAAGAGGAAAACTAGTCTCGCACTCTTCGCTGAATCCAGTCGCCTCCGTCTGCTTTAAGACCATTCAAGGAATAAGACAGAACAAGGCCCTTAGAGCTTCGGCAGGGAGGCCTTTATGCGCCATTTACGCTCCGTTACGTTCTTCTATTGAACCCCTTCCTTCGCTTTTATAGAAAATAGTATGCTCTCTCTCTCTCTCTCTCTCTCTCTCTCTCTCTCTCTCTCTCTCTCTCTCTCTCTCTCTCTCTCTCTCTCTAAGTGAAACCTGGTATTCCCAAGAGACTGGTAATGATGACCAGATAAAGGGTTTCCAAACTTATAGATCAGATAGAAAAAATAGAAATCAAGGGAGAACCGCGATATATGGGAGAGATGCCAATCAAGGAAAAATCTGTGAGAAATATAGTAACACAGAATGTGAATTAATAGCGGTAGAATTTGAATATGAAAAATTAGTGAACATTGTAATATATGGACCCCCTAATACTAAAGAGTTTGACATAATAATTGAAAAATTGGATGAAATATGTAGAAATCACAAGGACTGGACTATACTCCTAACCGGAGACTTTAACTTTCCTTTTGTAGAATGGAAAGAACGAATAGGAGACTGTGGTTGTATTTATACATATAAAAAAGAGAGCAATAGTAGTGCAGAAGATAAGAGGCAATTTGAAAAGCTATTAGATATGCTACTAGAACATAACATTCAGCAAATAAATCACCTACCAACAAGAAAGGATAATATTTTAGATCTAGTATTTGTGAATGAGGTGAACTATGTTAAAGAAATAATAGTATATAACACGAGTATTTCGGACCATAATGTCATAGAACTAACAGTCCGTTCCAGAACATATGAAAACAAAGAAAAGCAAGAAACGAAAAAATGGGAAGGATATGGAAAATACAATTTCTATAGTAAGAATATAAATTGGTCAAAAATAAATGAAGAATTAAACAAAGAATGGGAAAATATATTTGTAAGTGATGATATACAGGTAAATACCGATATATTATATAAAATATTAGAGGAAATAGTGGAAAAATATATACCGAAGAAAAAAAGTAATCATCAGTCACGAATTCCAAGAGACAGAAGGATCTTGTTCCAGAAAATTAGAAAGTGGAAAAAAGCTCTTGCAAAAGAAAAGAATGCATGGAAAGTGATGGAACTAAAAAGTAAGATAGAAAATGCAGAACAAAAGATTATACAATCAAAAGAAAATGAAAAAGGGAACCTAGAAGAAATGACACTACAAAATATCAAGCAAAACCCTAAAATTTTTTATTCATATGCAAAAAAGATGAATAAAATAAGAGTAGAAATAGGCCCTCTAAGAATTGAAGGGCGATTAACGAATGAAAAAAAGGAAATATGTAACATATTAGCAGAAAGATATAAGAGTGAATTTACACCAAGAATTGAAAATGAAGATAATGATACAGAAATAAGAGATGAAAATACTGAATACTTATCAGATATAGATATTACAGAAGCCGATATTGTGCAGGCTATTAATGAAATTAAAAATGGATCAGCAGCAGGACCAGATGGAGTACCTGTCATATTGTTAAAGAAAGTGGTTCATTCAATCGCAAAGCCGCTAGCAATATTATTAAGACAAAGTATAGATACAGGCAAGATTTATGATGAGCATAAATTAGCATATATTACTCCTACTTTCAAAAGTGGTTCGAGACTAGAGGCAAGTAATTATAGGCCTGTGAGTCTGACATCTCATATTATGAAAGTATATGAAAGGGTAATAAAAAAAAATATAATGAAACATTTAATGAAAAATAGATTGTTCAATATAGGACAACATGGTTTTGTACCCGGAAAAAGTACACAAACCCAACTGTTAGTCCACCATGAAAGCATATATAAAAATATGATAAATGAAAAAGATACAGATGTGGTTTACCTAGACTTTGCAAAAGCTTTTGACAAGGTAGATCATAATATATTAGCGAAAAAAATTAGAAAACATAACATTGTTGACAAAGTAGGAAGATGGATAAAAGAATTTTTGCAAAACAGAAAACAGATAGTGATTGCAAACGATGAGAAATCGGATGAAGCTACGGTAATATCCGGTGTACCACAGGGTACGGTGTTAGCTGCATTGCTGTTTGTGATTATGATTGCAGACATAGACAGTAATGTTAAGGACTCAGTAGTAAGAAGTTTCGCAGATGACACAAGAATAAGTAGAGAAATTGCTTGTGATGAAGATAGGAACTCGCTACAAAGAGACCTAAATAAAATATATAAATGGGCAGAGATAAATAGGATGGTATTTAACTCTGATAAATTTGAATCAATGAACTATGGTGATAAAGTAGGAATGCTATATGCATATAAAGGACCTAATAATGAGACAATCACAAACAAGGAAGCAGTTAAAGACCTTGGTGTGATGTTGAATAGGAATATGTTATGCAATGAACAAATAGCAATTCTATTGGCAAAATGCAAAGCAAAAATGGGAATGTTGTTCCGGCACTTCAAAACAAGAAAAGCTGAACACATGATTATGCTTTATAAAACGTACGTTCGTAGTCCACTTGAATATTGCAATATAATATGGTACCCACACTACCAAAAGGATATTGCACAAATAGAGAGTGTACAAAGGTCATTTACAGCTAGAATAGAAGAAGTTAAGGACCTTGACTACTGGGAAAGACTACAATTCTTAAATTTATATAGTCTTGAAAGGAGAAGAGAACGATACATGGTAATTCAAGCATGGAAACAGATAGAAGGAATTACCGAAAATATCATGGAACTAAAATTATCAAAAAGAGCAAGCAGAGGTAGATTAATAGTGCCAAAAACTATACCAGGAAAATTAAGGAAAGCACACAGGACATTAATCCACCACGCACCAGCATCGATAATGCAGCGTCTATTCAACGCGCTACCAGCTCATCTGAGGAACATAACAGGAGTGAGCGTAGATGTGTTTAAGAATAAGCTCGACAAATATCTAAGATGCATCCCAGACCATCCAAGACTGGAAGATGCAAAATATACCGGAAGATGCGTTAGCAACTCTCTGGTAGACATCAAAGGCGCCTCACACTGAGGGACCTGGGGCAACCCGAACGAATTGTAAGGTCTGTAAGGTAAGGTAAGGTCTCTCTCTCTCTCTCTCTCTCTAAGTTGTTCAAGAGCTTGCAAAAGATTGGCTTAGGTTGGCCTAGGATTATTACTTGGCTTCCTCGTCCATACTCACGCTCCATCCTTTGTTCCACGTTTTGTCTTGATTAATTTATTATTCTAACAGGAAAATAAAAGAAAATACCTGTTCCGCGAAGCTCCTAACTTAGTGGATTGTCATTAGTTTTTATTTTCTTCTTCTTTTTGTATTTAAAGCACTGACATGGTTCTAGTTCCTTGGGTAGATTACTGACTGATCTAGGGCCACAGTTTTAGGAGGTTAGTAGCTTATTCCCAGTTAGGAGGGCGTTCTCTCTCTCTCTCTCTCTCTCTCTCTCTCTCTCTCTCTCTCTCTCTCTCGTACTGCAGAATCGTGTACATTGCTCGCATGGCCCAGTGTCACACTGACCGGCTCTCACACCAGCGCAAAAGGTTGTTGTAATTCATGATAACTGGGAGCTTTTTTTCTGTTTTTGGAGCTTGTACTTCGATACCATTTCAGTATTTGCACTGATAGATCAGAGAACAGAGCATAAGTGCATATGACAGATTATTCTAGGACCAAAGAATCATTTTTATGGTCTTTTATGGTCTTTCACGTGCAATTGTTGCTATATATTCATCCTGTGGCCTCTTCATCCGTTATAGTCTTGGTGAATCATTAGGCCTATGGCTCACATGGTGACATGGCAGTTATTTCCCTAAAATCGTCTTATATTTGTTCCTTGTGGAGGTAGGCGTGCTCAGAATAATAATAATGCTGTCTGGTGTAGATAGAGTGGTTATGGAAAACGCTTTTCTTGTTTTGATGTTTGTTTCAGTGTTTTTGTAATGTTTTGTTAAACAGTAGAGCTCTGCTATTTGAAATAGGCGCCATGTAGGCTTAACATGCGCTATGCTCTCTTTGGAGAGCCTTAGTGTGGAAAAGGAGCTGCTGCCATTTTCCTTTTCTCTTTTATTTACTCGTTAAGAACTGACTTGCTCCATTGGAGGCAGTCGGGCCTCATTGCAACCCATGGTGGTTAGAACTTGAGGTGGGGGAAGAGCTGTGAGGCCTTGATGACTGAAAACGAAATTGGAAGGAACTTTGGCATTTCTAACTGTGGATGAAGAAGCACTTTGGGGCAAACTCGCTTCTTTGTTGGGAATGAGGTGAAGCTATGAATAAGAGAGTGAACAACTTCATTTCTATGGCGCTCGGTGAAGAGTCGTCTTCATGTTGGCCTCCAGTGATCAGTTTGTGTGGTAGCTAGTTTGTCTGCAGGCAGTGAGTGTTCTTTGGTTTCTATTCCAGGCCTGCCTCTTCTGGCCAGAATTTTAGGTCTACTGGTCACAGAACTTCGCGACTTATTTTCACAGTTGACATGGCCAAGTACGTGAGAGTAGGTGGCACACCTTAGCATTTTAACTGTCTCTCTCTCTCTCTCTCTCTCTCTCTCTCTCTCTCTCTCTCTCTCTCTCTCTCTGTTAAAGAATAATATTTAAGAAAATTCATTTTGCGAATTTCTTCTTCGTGGACTGCACTCCTTGCTATTTATATAGAAGACTGTCTATTCTGTTGCGCACAGAAATGTGGGCGTTATCACATAAGTGGATTGGCCCTAGTTGGGGGCGCGGATTCAAAACCGCCCATTACCATTCCTTCCACCTCCCCCTCCTCTTGTGTACTGCGAGGAGGGAGAGAGAGAGAGAGAGAGAGAGAGAGAGAGAGAGAGAGAGAGAGAGAGAGAGAGAGAGAGAGAGAGAGAGAGAGAGCGAGCGGTGGGGGGGGGGGCGGTTAGAGGGGGAGGGCTTTTTCACATTTTCTGCAACAAATTGATCTCGGGGTCAGTCAGCATTTTCTGTTAATAGGAGACGCGTTTTTTCCAAACTGGGTCAAAGTTTGGGAAGTGTAGCTACAGGAAATGAAGGAAGATTGATTTCTTTCATAGAGGTAAACATTTCGGAAGATTTTATTCGTAACATTTGATTCACAGACCACAGTTTCTCATCGTACGTCTGCCCAAGCTTCAAGAGATGAACTGTTGATAAATATATGTCCGCAGAAGACGTAACTGGATGAGCGTGGTTCAGTACCTAGTGGAAATTGGATCCTTGTTTATATTCAGTATATTATATATGATATTAGACACAGATATAAAACTCTGAAAGCTAGTTTTTAAACACGGGAGTATTTTCTTTTATGTGGAACCTTAGACAGGGTTGACAGTCTAACGAGTTCTCCTCCTCCTCCTCCTCCTCGAAGTCGTGTGGCCGTCGTCGTCGTCTTCATGAGCCACGACGACCCTTTCCAGGAGTTTCTTTCGATGTGACTTCATTCCTTCCTTCCTTCCTTCCTTCCTTCCTTGTCTGGCCTTACTTTCGGGAGGCATTCACTGACGTCAGTCCTCACGTGGTTCCTGTGTCTTTATCTGTTCTGGTTCATCATTTCCTCAAAGGCTTTGGGGCTCAGGTGAACTTCTTAAGTCCTCAAGCGTCAAACGGCAACTTTTCACATTTTGGAATAGATAACAGAAAATTAGTACAAAGCATTCTCAGGTAAAAGTGATTCAACTTATACACTTGGGGGAGAGGGGGGCGCCTCTGTCCAGGGGGCGGGGTGGGTGTTGTGTGAGGTAGGGAATGAAAACCAGCGAGAATAAGAGTGGGGGGGGGAGGCTGTCATTTAACTCTCTCCTTCACAAGAAGCACAGGACCAGAAATAACGAAACCTGAAAGGACAGTTTCCATAATGAGCGCAGATTGAAGTCCTTAGTCACAGTGGACAAAGTCTGACATGAAAACAAGTCGTTTTGGTCAAAACACTTGTCAAGTGCAACGATCTGGCTTCTTGCCTCTTTTCTCTTATTTCTTCATTTATAAGAATTTCGGATAGGACCGTTAGATAAAAAAAAATGAATATCTATGTTGTTCTTGGTTTTAGAACATTGGGTGCTCATTAGGAATTTTGAATTGTAAGTTGGAATGATAATTGATTCCTATTTCCTGATAGACTGATTTCGCATTGAAATGTTCTGCAACTAATTATGTGTTACTTTGTTTTAATGGAGAATGGTTTGAGTTGGGTTTGTCAGTAACTCGACAGAATGTTAACCAAGAAACCTTTCCCCAGCCACACATTCGGGCTCTTCAGAGTGACTTTGTAAATACCCAGATCATCCTGATCAGTTCTGTTATTTTCCTAAGCTTGTAAGAGAATGCACATTCTCTCTATATATAGATAGGGTATTTGTCACTGGGCCATGTCTGTTCCGTCATTGGAAGCACAAATTTCACTTGACTAGGAAACTCTGCCACAGCTTTCCTTGGCGTGAACACCAAGTCAGTGGTGTATGCACAGGGCAGTATGCATGAGTAGTGCTTTCATTTGGATTGCGCTTCTCGTCTGTTGTATGTTTGAATGGTCTCTTCTCTGTGTGGCTGTGCATCAAACAGCCTTATTTTCTGCAGAAATCTCACAATTTTTCAGTTATACCTACATCATCCTGCTTTCAATATAATTCCTGAAAGGTTTAATATTCTGTGGGCATAGAATCAGACGTTTCTGTGGCTGGGCGTTTGGAGAAAGATTCGTCGTTCCTTCTTTGGACTCTGCAGCATTGCTGTATTTGCCCCTCAGCATTTTTATGAATTCGTGGCTATGCTCTCTCTCTCTCTCTCTCTCTCTCTCTCTCTTCTCTCTCTCTCTCTCTCTCTCTCTCTCTCTCTCTCTCTCTCTCTCTCTCTCTCTCTCTCTCGTAACCTAAGAAGTTAATAATGTACCTGGTTTTAATAAGCTGACGCGTGTTTGATGAGCTTATCGAACCTATCAACAGCTATGTTGCATCACCAAAGAATAGGTCTTGTCTGTCTCAGGCTTAACAGATTTGCAGTTTGGTAAGAATTATCTTTATAAATTGAAAATGTCATCAACTCACACAATGAG
>JANJGK010000032.1:35221135-35227903 GCA_039081455.1 Macrobrachium rosenbergii | reverse complement strand
TTGTGGGTCGTTCCTGTAGGCATTCCTGAAGGGTGTTAGTCCCAGTGCTTTCAGTGCATATCTTGTGGTGTCCTGTAGGGCATTCCTGAAGGGTGATGGTCCCAGTGCTTTCAGTGCATATCTTGTGGTGTCCTGTAGGCATTCCTGAAGGGTGTTAGTCCCAGTGCTTTCAGTGCATATCTTGTGGTGTCCTGTAGGCATTCCTGAAGGGTGATGGTCCAGTGCTTTCAGTGCATATCTTGTGGTGTCCTGTAGGCATTCCTGAAGGGTGATGGTCCCAGTGCTTTCAGTGCATCTCTTGTGGTGTCCTGTAGGCATTCCTGAAGGGTGATGGTCCCAGTGCTTTCAGTGCATCTCTTGTGGTGTCCTGTAGGCATTCCTGAAGGGTGATGGTCCCAGTGCTTTCAGTGCATATCTTGTGGTGTCCTGTAGGCATTCCTGAAGGGTGATAGGTCCCAGTGCTTTCAGTGCATCTCTTGTGGTGTCCTGTAGGCATTCCTGAAGGGTTGATGGTCCCAGTGCTTTCAGTGCATATCTTGTGGTGTCCTGTAGGCATTCCTGAAGGGTGATGGTCCCAGTGCTTTCAGTGCATCTCTTGTGGTGTCCTGTAGGCATTCCTGAAGGGTGATGGTCCCAGTGCTTTCAGTGCATCTCTTGTGGTGTCCTGTAGGCATTCCTGAAGGGTGATGGTCCCAGTGCTTTCAGTGCATCTCTTGTGGTGTCCTGTAGGCATTCCCTGAAGGGGTGATGGTCCCAGTGCTTTCAGTGCATCTCTTGTGGTGTCCTGTAGGCATTCCTGAAGGGTGATGGTCCCAGTGCTTTCAGTGCATCTCTTGTGGTGTCCTGTAGGCATTCCTGAAGGGTGATGGTCCCCAGTGCTTTCAGTGCATCTCTTGTGGTGTCCTGTAGGCATTCCTGAAGGGTGATGGGTCCCAGTGCTTTCAGTGCATCTCTTGTGGTGTCCTGTAGGCATTCCTGAAGGGTGATGGTCCCAGTGCTTTCAGTGCATCTCTTGTGGTGTCCTGTAGGCATTCCTGAAGGGTGATGGTCCCAGTGCTTTCAGTGCATATCTTGTGGTGTCCTGTAGGCATTCCTGAAGGGTGATGGTCCCAGTGCTTTCAGTGCATCTCTTGTGGTGTCCTGTAGGCATTCCTGAAGGGTGATGGTCCCAGTGCTTTCAGTGCATCTCTTGTGGTGTCCTGTAGGCATTCCTGAAGGGTGATGGTCCCAGTGCTTTCAGTGCATCTCTTGTGGTGTCCTGTAGGCATTCCTGAAGGGTGATGGGTCCCAGTGCTTTCAGTGCATCTCTTGTGGTGTCCTGTAGGCATTCCTGAAGGGTGATGGTCCCAGTGCTTTCAGTGCATCTCTTGTGGTGTCCCTGTAGGCATTCCTGAAAGGGTGATGGTCCCAGTGCTTTCAGTGCATATCTTGTGGTGTCCTGTAGGCATTCCTGAAGGGTGATGGTCCCAGTGCTTTCAGTGCATCTCTTGTGGTGTCCTGTAGGCATTCCTGAAGGGTGATGGTCCCAGTGCTTTCAGTGCATCTCTTGTGGTGTCCTGTAGGCATTCCTGAAGGGTGATGGTCCCAGTGCTTTCAGTGCATCTCTTGTGGTGTCCTGTAGGCATTCCTGAAGGGTGATGGTCCCCAGTGCTTTCAGTGCATCTCTTGTGGTGTCCTGTAGGCATTCCTGAAGGGTGATGGTCCCAGTGCTTTCAGTGCATCTCTTGTGGTGTCCTGTAGGCATTCCTGAAGGGTGATGGTCCCAGTGCTTTCAGTGCATCTCTTGTGGTGTCCTGTAGGCATTCCTGAAGGGTGATGGTCCCAGTGCTTTCAGTGCATCTCTTGTGGTGTCCTGTAGGCATTCCTGAAGGGTGATGGTCCCAGTGCTTTCAGTGCATATCTTGTGGTGTCCTGTAGGCATTCCTGAAGGGTGATGGTCCCAGTGCTTTCAGTGCATCTCTTGTGGTGTCCTGTAGGGCATTCCTGAAGGGTGATGGTCCCAGTGCTTTCAGTGCATCTCTTGTGGTGTCCTGTAGGCATTCCTGAAGGGTGATGGTCCCAGTGCTTTCAGTGCATCTCTTGTGGTGTCCTGTAGGCATTCCTGAAGGGTGTTGGTCCCAGTGCTTTTCAGTGCATATCTTGTGGTGTCCTGTAGGCATTCCTGAAGGGTGATGGTCCCAGTGCTTTCAGTGCATATCTTGTGGTGTCCTGTAGGCATTCCTGAAGGGTGATGGTCCCAGTGCTTTCAGTGCATCTCTTGTGGTGTCCTGTAGGCATTCCTGAAGGGTGATGGTCCAGTGCTTTCAGTGCATCTCTTGTGGTGTACTGTAGGCATTCCTGAAGGGTGATGGTCCCAGTGCTTTCAGTGCATCTCTTGTGGTGTCCTGTAGGCATTCCTGAAGGGGTGATGGTCCCAGTGCTTTCAGTGCATCTCTTGTGGTGTCCTGTAGGCATTCCTGAAGGGTGATGGTCCCAGTGCTTTCAGTGCATCTCTTGTGGTGTCCTGTAGGCATTCCTGAAGGGTGATGGTCCCAGTGCTTTCAGTGCATCTCTTGTGGTGTCCTGTAGGCATTCCTGAAGGGTGATGGTCCCAGTGCTTTCAGTGCATCTCTTGTGGTGTCCTGTAGGCATTCCTGAAGGGTGATGGTCCCAGTGCTTTCAGTGGCATTCTCTTGTGGTGTACTGTAGGCATTCCTGAAGGGTGATGGTCCCAGTGCTTTCAGTGCATCTCTTGTGGTGTCCTGTAGGCATTCCTGATGGGTGATGGTCCCAGTGCTTTCAGTGCATCTCTTGTGGTGTACTGTAGGCATTCCTGAAGGGTGATGGTCCCAGTGCTTTCAGTGCATCTCTTGTGGTGTCCTGTAGGCATTCCTGAAGGGTGATGGTCCCAGTGCTTTCAGTGCATCTCTTGTGGTGTACTGTAGGCATTCCTGAAGGGTGATGGTCCCAGTGCTTTCAGTGCATCTCTTGTGGTGTCCTGTAGGCATTCCTGAAGGGTGATGGTCCCAGTGCTTTCAGTGCATCTCTTGTGGTGTACTGTAGGCATTCTGAAGGGTGATGGTCCCAGTGCTTTCAGTGCATCTCTTGTGGTGTCCTGTAGGCATTCCTGATGGGTGATGGTCCCAGTGCTTTCAGTGCATCTCTTGTGGTGTCCCTGTAGGCATTCCTGAAGGGTGATGGTCCCAGTGCTTTCAGTGCATCTCTTCGTGGTGTCCTGTAGGCATTCCTGAAGGGTGATGGTCCCAGTGCTTTCAGTGCATCTCTTGTGGTGTCCTGTAGGCATTCCTGAAGGGTGATGGTCCCAGTGCTTTCAGTGCATCTCTTGTGGTGTCCTGTAGGCATTCCTGAAGGGTGATGGTCCCAGTGCTTTCAGTGCATCTCTTGTGGTGTCCTGTAGGCATTCCTGAAGGGTGATGGTTCCAGTGCTTTCAGTGCATCTCTTGTGGTGTACTGTAGGCATTCCTGAAGGGTGATGGTCCCAGTGCTTTCAGTGCATCTCTTGTGGTGTCCTGTAGGCATTCCTGAAGGGTGATGGTCCCAGTGCTTTCAGTGCATCTCTTGTGGTGTCCTGTAGGCATTCCTGAAGGGTGATGGTCCCAGTGCTTTCAGTGCATCTCTTGTGGTGTCCTGTAGGCATTCCTGAAGGGTGATGGTCCCAGTGCTTTCAGTGCATCTCTTGTGGTGTCCTGTAGGCATTCCTGAAGGGTGATGGTTCCAGTGCTTTCAGTGCATCTCTTGTGGTGTCCTGTAGGCATTCCTGAAGGGTGATGGTCCCAGTGCTTTCAGTGCATCTCTTGTGGTGTCCTGTAGGCATTCCTGAAGGGTGATGGTCCCAGTGCTTTCAGTGCATCTCTTGTGGTGTCCTGTAGGCATTCCTGAAGGGTGATGGTCCCAGTGCTTTCAGTGCATCTCTTGTGGTGTCCTGTAGGCATTCCTGAAGGGTGATGGTTCCAGTGCTTTCAGTGCATCTCTTGTGGTGTACTGTAGGCATTCCTGAAGGGTGATGGTCCCAGTGCTTTCAGTGCATCTCTTGTGGTGTCCTGTAGGCATTCCTGAAGGGTGATGGTCCCAGTGCTTTCAGTGCATCTCTTGTGGTGTCCTGTAGGCATTCCTGAAGGGTGATGGTCCCAGTGCTTTCAGTGCATCTCTTGTGGTGTCCTGTAGGCATTCCTGAAGGGTGATGGTCCCAGTGCTTTCAGTGCATCTCTTGTGGTGTACTGTAGGCATTCCTGAAGGGTGATGGTCCCAGTGCTTTCAGTGCATCTCTTGTGGTGTCCTGTAGGCATTCCTGAAGGGTGATGGTCCCAGTGCTTTCAGTGCATCTCTTGTGGTGTACTGTAGGCATTCCTGAAGGGTGATGGTCCCAGTGCTTTCAGTGCATCTCTTGTGGTGTCCTGTAGGCATTCCTGATGGGTGATGGTCCCAGTGCTTTCAGTGCATCTCTTGTGGTGTACTGTAGGCATTCCTGAAGGGTGATGGTCCCAGTGCTTTCAGTGCATCTCTTGTGGTGTCCTGTAGGCATTCCTGAAGGGTGATGGTCCCAGTGCTTTCAGTGCATCTCTTGTGGTGTACTGTAGGCATTCCTGAAGGGTGATGGTCCCAGTGCTTTCAGTGCATCTCTTGTGGTGTCCTGTAGGCATTCCTGAAGGGTGATGGTCCCAGTGCTTTCAGTGCATCTCTTGTGGTGTACTGTAGGCATTCCTGAAGGGTGATGGTCCCAGTGCTTTCAGTGCATCTCTTGTGGTGTCCTGTAGGCATTCCTGATGGGTGATGGTCCCAGTGCTTTCAGTGCATATCTTGTGGTGTCCTGTAGGCATTCCTGAAGGGTGATGGTCCAAGTGCTTTCAGTGCATCTCTTGTGGTGTCCTGTAGGCATTCCTGAAGGGTGATGGTCCCAGTGCTTTCAGTGCATCTCTTGTGGTGTCCTGTAGGCATTCCTGAAGGGTGATGGTCCCAGTGCTTTCAGTGCATCTCTTGTGGTGTCCTGTAGGCATTCCTGAAGGGTGATGGTCCCAGTGCTTTCAGTGCATCTCTTGTGGTGTCCTGTAGGCATTCCTGAAGGGTGATGGTCCCAGTGCTTTCAGTGCATCTCCTGTGGTGTACTGTAGGCATTCCTGAAGGGTGATGGTCCCAGTGCTTTCAGTGCATCTCTTGTGGTGTCCTGTACGCATTCCTGAAGGGTGATGGTCCCAGTGCTTTCAGTGCATCTCTTGTGGTGTCCTGTAGGCATTCCTGAAGGGTGATGATCCCAGTGCTTTCAGTGCATCTCTTGTGGTGTCCTGTAGGCATTCCTGAAGGGTGATGGTCCCATTGCTTTCAGTGCATCTCCTGTGGTGTCCTGTAGGCATTCCTGAAGGGTGATGGTCCCAGTGCTTTTCAGTGCATCTCTTGTGGTGTCCTGTAGGCATTCCTGAAGGGTGATGGTCCCAGTGCTTTCAGTGCATCTCTTGTGGTGTACTGTAGGCATTCCTGAAGGGTGATGGTCCCAGTGCTTTCAGTGCATCTCTTGTGGTGTCCTGTAGGCATTCCTGAAGGGTGATGGTCCCAGTGCTTTCAGTGCATCTCTTGTGGTGTCCTGTAGGCATTCCTGAAGGGTGATGGTCCCAGTGCTTTCAGTGCATATCTTGTGGTGTCCTGTAGGCATTCCTGAAGGGTGATGGTCCCAGTGCTTTCAGTGCATATCTTGTGGTGCCCTGTAGGCATTCCTGAAGGGTGATGGTCCCAGTGCTTTCAGTGCATCTCTTGTGGTGTCCTGTAGGCATTTCTGAAGGGTGATGGTCCCAGTGCTTTCAGTGCATCTCTTGTGGTGTCCTGTAGGCATTCCTGAAGGGTGATGGTCCCAGTGCTTTCAGTGCATCTCTTGTGGTGTACTGTAGGCATTCCTGAAGGGTCTTGTACTGTAGGCATTACTGAAGGGTGGTGTACTGTAGACATTCCTGAAGGGTCTTGTACTGTAGGCATTACTGAAGGGTGGTGTACTGTAGGCATTCCTGAAGGGTGGGTGTACTGTAGGCATTACTGAAGGGTGGTGTATTGTAGGTATTACTAAAGGGTGGTGTACTATAGGCATTACTGAAGGGTGGTGTATTGTAGGTATTACTAAAGGGTGGTGTACTGTAGGCATTACTGAAGGGTGGTGTACTGTAGGCATTCCTGAAGGGTGGTGTACTGTAGGCATTACTAAAGGGTATTGGTTACATAATGATTCATTAGATGCAGTGATTTTCAACAGTGCAGTTCTATGATTGGGGTCAGCTTGCATATTTCCCCCAATACTTATATTTACTTTGGTGTTCCTTCCTTCCTTCCTTCCTTCCTTCCTTCTATGCATGTTACTGATTGTAGGATCGACTACTGAGAGAATGTAAATTGGCCCTTTTGAAGTCGTGTTTGATTTTGGTCTCCCCTTAATTGCAAAGTGAATCTTGTGGCCCTGGCAGTTGCTGCTTGTTCTGTTGGAGGGAACATCTTGCAGCCTCCAGACACCTTCAAAGGAAGGGAAATTACAGCAGCAGAGTGTGACAGGGATGTTACAATCAGCTAATCATTCTTTTAGCAGATATTGGTTATTGATGTCCCCCTAATGGGTTCTTGTGATGACCTTTGCTTGTGTGGGAAGGGACATTGTCTTGCTTGGTCGGAGTCTGGTGTGCTTCACTGGTTAGGCTGTTGTTTTCCTGGTGCTGGAAATCTGTAAATGTTAGATTCAAGTTGGACAGCTGTGCCATCTTGAAACAGAAACTTTTCCGATGAATGTAGAAAGTGGTG
>JANJGK010000032.1:35106135-35216135 GCA_039081455.1 Macrobrachium rosenbergii | reverse complement strand
CCAGTTACTCTGTGGACGCTAGTTGATAGGTGTGGGAAATTTACGCACGCACGCGCACGCTTTGTCCTTTTTTTCTTTGCATTTATACAGCCCTGTCTGCGTAGCTTTTGTTAGAAAATAAGAGAAAGCTTATCCAATTTAGTCTTTCATTAGCAGTTTCCAGTTTGACAGCTTGAAGAGACTGCCACGCCCACCTGTTAGGTCATTAGGTCTCTCTCTCTCTCTCTCTCTCTCTCTCTCTCTCTCTCTCTCTCTCTCGAACTGAGAACCCCCGGAAAAGCCCCTCCTCTCTCTCTCTCTCTCTCTCTCTCTCTCTCTCTCTCTCTCTCTCTCTCTCCTCTCTCTCTCTCTCTCTCTCTCTCTCTCTCTCGTACTGAGAACCCTCGGAAAACCCTTTCTCTCTCTCTCTCTCGTAGTTAGGGGCCTTAAGGCCTGCATTTTGATGAAATCGCTCATTACAGTCTAGTATTTATAGGCTGTAGCAACTCATATGTATTGTGATCTGAAGCACCAATTAAAAATAAAAGCCTTTTCGATTTTGTGGCACTTTTAAACGGCAAAACAGTGAACATTCTTGCTACATAAGCTTTTGTATATATTGTTTACTGTTTAAGAGCATCGTGGTAAATTTGGAATTCGGGAATCAACAGTTGAATGGTTATGAAAGAAAGCTGATTATTACCGATTATATTAGTAAAAAATTAGTGTTTCTCCGTATCCATATAGTCAGTCATATTACAATTAATTCTGATGGGAAATGATGTGGGCGTGGGGTCTAATATATATTGTAGTATAAAGTGGCCCATTTAACTCGAATATCAAAACTGAGAGCTGGACTTATCGTACGTAGCTGGTGGGCTAAAGTAAATGATTTTCTGTGACATGTGGTATAGGTTATCCAAATGTATCGATCTTTTCCAGTTATCCGAAGGTGCCGTGTTAATACCAGCCATTTCCTGGCAACTAGTGAATTTTATAAGTGTGTTTTTATATTACTTGAAGAGAAATGCTTTTGTATCGGCCTGGATTTAGCAAACTCTCGCTGGCATTTTTTGTTTGAACTGGAAAACTTTTCCTTATAAGTGTTGCGAATCACGGAAGGCTTGTGTAGAGAGAGTAGACTTTCACTCTCTCTCTCTCTCTCTCTCTCTCTCTCTCTCTCTCTCTCTCTCTTTCTCTCTCTCTCTCTCTCTCTCTCTCTCTCTCTCTCTCTCTCTCTCTCTCTCTCTCTCTCTCTCTCTCTCTCGCATCATTATCAGGACACTATTAGAGAATAGGTACGATCTTTTCTGTATTTTACATTGGTCAACTGTATATTCAACCATTTTTTTCGCTTACTTATTGCAACGTATCGGGTCGTATTGCAATACTTGTCCTTCCATTACAAGTGAATACTGGCATGTCATGTCTCGTATGGAGGTAAGAGAAAATGCTGTCTCATAGCCAGCCAGTTCTGTTGGAAAGGGGTGGAGGGGGTTGGGGTTGTTTTTCCAGTTGGGAGGGGTTGGGTAGGGGGAGGGGGTTATTTTCCACCAAATTTGGACCTCCGCCAACATAGTTTATCGTAAGTAAGCAAAAGGTGTTGTACCAATATCGCATTCTTTGTCCGTGTTCGTAACCCATTGCAACATATGCGGTATTGGAATACATGCCATTACATTAAAAGTGTGTAGCCCGGTCTGTTGTAGGGGGGAAGGAGGTATGTTGGTTTTCCAATAAGTTTAGACCTCTGCCAACACATTTTATGATAATTAAGCAAAAGGTGTTGTATCAATATCGTATTCTTTGTGTACATAACCCATTACAACATATGTGGTATTGGAATGCATGTCATTACATTAAAAGGTGTGTAGCCAGGCATGTTTGATGGGGGGAGGGGGTATGTTGTTTTTCCGGTAAGTTTGGACATATATATTAACAAAGTTAATCATAGTTATGCTAAGGTGCGTAATCAACATTGTATAATTAAGCCAGATATTAACATACTTATTACATTAGGTGTGTATAGCCAGGTCTGTTTGCAAGAGGGAAGGGGGTTTGTTTTCCACCAAGTCTGGATTCATGTCAACATTTACCTAAACATTTAATCATAATGAAGCAAATGGAGTTTTATTAATATCGTATAATGAAGCCAGATATTAAAAAAAGGGTTAATTGGGACGTCAGATATCGTAGGGTGGGCGTGTTCAGATCTCCATTACTGCTCAATATTGCTACGTATGAATATCGTAATTTTTACTTCGTGTTTAATATTGAATCCTATTTAAACCACGTAAGAGACTCTGACTCTCCTACTTTCTTCTCTTATAGTAGAATTCGATCCATTATTGTTTCATAAGTTTTGATGTCCAAATATCAATAATTGTTCACACCACTTGGGTATTCTGATCTAACTAGACACTCAGGCAGAAAATAGAGAGTTTGCAGGACCTTGTATATATTTTAAGGTACTGATTTTTCTGCTTTGGTGACATGTTTGGTGAAGTTTAGTTTAGCGTAATATTATTCCTTTCAGAAATGAGAGGATGGGGTCCCATAGTTGTATTTAGCACTGGCACAGTACCTGAACTAGTATCTCAAGACAGAGTCCCATAGCTGTGTTCATCACTGGTACTGTACTTATGGTACTTGTCACTGGCATCCCAGGACAGGCTTCAATGAGGCAATGGCGTCTATTCCATTAATGGTAATTATGATCAAAACGCTTGATTTTTGCACATATCTTTTTACATCTTCACCCTGGTTATTGTCTGCATAATCCCACATAATTATGTCAGCTTTTTTTCTGGTCTTCTTACTTGACTGTTAGCCTTTCTGGTGATTTGTATTAAGTTTAATTTTTATTTATATGCTTTTCAGTAAATGTCCATATATCAGAAGAATCAAGGTCACTGAATATCATACCTTTTTGCCTTTGCAATGTGGGTATTAATAGAAGCCCAGACATTCATATAACTGATTTAGAGGAATATTGTTCTGTATCACTTCTTGTTTTCTGTGTTTTTTTTTTATTTTCATCAGTGTCCTCCCTTCCAATATGGTTGTCAACTTATTTTTCCTTTTTCCAGCTGTGCAATTCTTTGCTTCAAGAAGCAGCTTCTTGCCAGGCACGCAATAGAGAAGAACTTTTGATTGGTGGTCAATCTTTTGAGGAACTGGATGTCTTTGACTTGCACAAATATTTAGTAAGTACTGTCCACCCTTTTTGTAAGAGTGAAATTTAATTTTGAATCAACATTTATAAATTCCAGGCAAAACTTGCAAAGCTGTGGCTGTTATGACTAGACCTATATATCTGTTGGTACTAGAGAGTAGAAATTTATTTGATTGACAGTCAGTCTATTTAGGAATGGGTTGTCTTTGTCTTATAAAAATTTTCTTTAAGTATATCCTTTTATAAGTGGGAAATTTAAGTGTGGATCAACACCTATGGTATCAAAAGAGAGTGCAGACACAGCTTGCCAAGCTGTGGCTGTTATGACTATGCCAATATGGCTGGAGGTGCTGCACAGTGGTTGAAGCATAATTGAATCATGCTGTTCATGATATATTTTCTCTTAAGGCTGTTATGACCAATATAGTTTTAGGTGTTAGTGGTTCAGTCATAATTGAATCATGCTGTTCATAATGTAATATTTTTCCTCACGTCGTTTTGTATCGTATTTGATTTAGCCAGATGTCTGACCCATGGATATTATTAGATAAACACGCGACTTGTCCCTATTTGTACAAATATGGTAAAGGACGTCTTATTTTAAAGATATCTGATTATATCCACCAGCAGAAACATTAAAGAAATGCTGTTTAGGCTTAGCTTCATGAGTAGCCGAGGTTTTATAATTGTTGTTTATTACTAAGATGATAATAGGTTTTCTTTACAGCAAACTGTTTGTAGATGGCTCTGCCAAAACTAAGGATTTTAATACTAGACTTTTGACACTTGTTTAAAATATTCTCTCTCTCTCTCTCACTCTCTCTCTCTCTCTTGGTCACAGTAAGAATTCTCTCTCTCACTCTTGGTCACAGTAAGAATTCTCTCTCTCTCTCTCTCTCTCTCTCTCTCTCTCTCTCTCTCTCTCTCTCTCTCTCTCTCTCTCTCTCTCTCTCTCAGTAATCAGTAAGAACATCCCCTTTAAGATACTTGATCTGCCCCTCACCTACCTGGTTCAAGGGGCCCCCAATTTAAGGTTCCTATCAGTAGCCCCCTGCCCTCATTCTTGATGTGTTAGTAAACAAGTTATAGCCCTCTGCAATACCTTCAGTATTAAGCTTCTAATTCCCTAAATCCTCATCTTATCCAGGAAATCTGGCCCTCTGGGTCCTACCAGTGGACACAACAAAGTCCTTCTTGTGAAGATCCTAAACATTTTTACTATGCTCTTAAGATATTATGCTCCTGCAATCTTATTCATTTCTCCATAGCTTCGTCTAATATTTTCTCTCTCTATTGTATCTCCTGATATCTTTATATACAAGAGTTTGATAGTGCTTTGAAATGAATTCAAATAATGTGTTAATTATAGGAAAACATGCGAAGTGTTGAGATAACGGACATGCATTGAATACTGAAGCATGTTTTTTGTTTTCCAGGTATGTATGAAGAGGACAGTTTCACCATCAAGACCAACCACTCTTCAATAGATATGACACGTTGCAGATTTGATAGAATCCAGCAGAGGGAATATAAGAATTTGTTTTTCAAGACATACCCTTCAAGTTCATGGGCATTGGAAGATGGATATTTTGACTGTAAATCTATCTGGAGGGTGGAAATCTTTAATAGTGTGCCTTGGAAGAGTGTTTTATTGCATATGTGGGTAACTGTTAACTCTCTCAAGACAGGCAGTGTCAGAAAGGAATATCTCAAAAAAAACTGTTCCACTTGACCAGTTTTCTTAAATATCATGCAGTTCCATCTTCAACTGGTAACTCTCTTAAGATTTATAGACTACACTTCTTGCTTTCAAGTGATCGTTTGTACTTGTGAAAGTAAAATGTTCGTCTCAAAGTAACAAATGAGAAGTTATGATCTAAAGTAAAATCTGCATTTTTACGTTTTGCAAGGAGATAGTTGAACTGGTATACAGTGCTTAAGTTGCTAAAGAAAACTACGAGTGTCAGTTTTGTTGCCAGGAACTTTTAGTTTTAGCCTTTTTTTGTCAAAATAAAAATTGCGTTTGTGTTTGTAAATGAAAACAAACCTCAAAATTAAGAAGGTAAGCGATTGGGAGAGAGAGATAGAGAGTGGGGAACCTTTCCCCATTTGGAAATCCTTAGTGTTTTGTTTTGATGAAGTTTTGTAGTTCAATATCAGGTTTTTGTCAACGATTGATGGCTTCGTTGTCTATTTACTTCAAGGGCCAGGCCAGACAAAACAGGGTTTGTCTTGTATATATACATTCATTGTCCCTCATTATTAGCTGCCCTTCACTTCGTATTGTTGTGATAACTAGTTTCTTGTGATAACTAACTCACTGGTCATTGCTATTTCAGTAGAAACATCCAGTTTCCTCTTTTCAAAGCTGTGATGTTTCTTTCTCAGGTGGCTTTTGTAAGTGAGCAGTTGGGAGATACCTGGCCCTTTGATTTTTATAGGTTTCTCTCTTTCTGTATGGTGTAATCCAGTCCTGGTTCTTTGTTGCTGACATTTCTGGGCTGTTGGTGACAGAATTTCACTCCTTTTGTTTCTTGTGATATCTGACCGAAAGTTAAGAGTTCCAACATGTATATTGTCCTACACTTCATGTTACAAACTTTGTTACGAAAGACAGGTGAGGGTTCGTGGCACATTAAACTCTATTCTGAGTCAGTGAAAATATCTGACCTACATCCACCAGGCTCTTGTTTGACTTGGAAGATTCATTTTGCTTTGTGTCCTCTTTAAGAAATTGGATTAACTCTTTCATTTGACAGTTTTTTAACTGTCTAATTTGGTTTTCTGCTCTTTGGCAGTGGTGGTTATTGCTGTGATTTGGTGTAGTTTCTTGTGAGTTATCCTAAACATGTAATTCACTTGCATTGCTTTCTTATGTCCTTGTAGACATTGAAGCCTCCTTGTTCCTTGTGTTTTTTAAGTGATGTGTATCTTTAAAAAGTCCTTTTGCTGTGTTCGTAAGGATGGACATCCATGTATGCTGTAGGTCTACAAGTATAACTTCGTTTCTCTCAGGATAGCAGGTTTTCCTGCTACGTTTGCTTTGAATTTTTGTTGGTAGTGCTTTGAAATTTGCAACACCCACGGTTGAAGACTGTAAATCCTTTACGATAACTTGACAGTCTTTTGATTTCCTGCGTTTTTGGTACCTAGGTTTATTTTGTAGCCTTTTCCAAGTCCTTGAGAAGGAAAGAAGCATCCCATTTGTACAAGATTAAGTGTTCTTGCGACTAGGACTAGTTGCCTGAGCATCTTGTCTTGTTACTGTTCCTGCCGGAAATCTGCCAGCAATGGTTCTCTGTAGCTCATTGACCCAGGGACTTGAAAGTTGCTACCTTTCTGCTGTTCAGGAACGTCCAGAATTGGGTAGTTAGTTGAGTTTAAAGTGTTTGGCTAATTGAGAATGTTTTGATGTCTTTGAATCCGTTTGTGGTCGGCTGATTTTATTTTCCATTTGCTGTCTTCTCTTTATTGTGCAAAGCTTAGAATATTTGGTAGTTGTCTTTTTGCCAAGACTTTCTATATAGGTCTGTGGCCCTTTTAGCTATTCTGCAGAAGTTTCCTGGTGATAGCAAGTGTAGAGCTTTGTTGAATGGCCAGATTATTTGGGGTGTTCCATCTGTCTTGAGATTGATGGGCCATGAACTCGCCAGTTTCTCATGGGCATGATATGTTAAGAGTGCCACACATCTAGAGTCAAGTGCAGTGTAGGCTATACTAGCCACTGTACTTTTGTGTATCATACCTCGTTTCATCCTGTGGTCTTTGTCCTAGGTAGGTTTCAGTGAGCATTGTTGTTCTGTGATTGTTCTGTGCTCATGTTTTCATAAGGCAACAAAGTAAAGGGGATTTCCCTCTCTTCAGAAACCAGGTACATAATAGAACGAGATGGTTTTTTTTGTAACTGCCTTCTACTAAAGCTTGGAAAGCTCTCCAGCTTCTGACTTGATCTCGTATTACTATTTCTTCGACCTACACTTTGTGGTAGGTATGGGCTCCATTGCTTTTGCCCACGTCAGATGTCCTGTCCAGTCCAGTCCAGACCTTCCTTCAGGGCGTATGTCATCAAGAAGGACTGAAGTATGGTACCAAAAGATGGCATATTTACTGCCAAAGAGTGCCCCTGTGTCTGACATGTGTTAACAATCGGCTTGATTTTGTTGTGTTCAAGAATCTGCTTCTTGAGGAGGATGTTTCCCAGAGCAAAACTCACATTGCTGCAGGATAATGTTGGGACAGAAGCCTTTCTTACACAGTATGGATTGAAACTGCATCTTTTAGATGATGTTTGTGGCACCATTATGCCGAACCGCCTGGTCATTTGCATTGGGCTATATCCCTTGATGTGCTCAAGCAATTTTTAGTGGCTTTGCTTGGTAGGCACCACGCTTTCTTGTTTAGCTTGTTCTTGAGTGCAGCTATTGGCATTCTTCAGAGATATTTTGTTGACACCAGTTCTCTTCAAGTTACCCCAGCTCTTCCTAACCGAAGTATACCTCGGATACCACAGGTTTTACTGGTGAAACTACTGGAAATGAGTTAGATTTGGTGCCAAGATTGGCAGAAAAAGATATTTTTGAAGCTGTGGCGTTTATGCAATTTTGAATCATGGTTGGTTTGCAAGGCACACACTTGTTTCATCTGTCTAGTTTTGTCAGTTTCATTTTGTGATAATTACAGGTGAAAAATCACCGATCAGAGGGCTGTCACTATAAATCGTAAAATTGCGATTGAGATAAAACAGTACCGAGGTCAAAGACGAAAGATAAGTTCTCCTACAAAGGTCAAAGATGACTTGCAGGGAGAAAAATTCCCTCTATCAGGGTACAAAGCTGAATAAAGCAGTTCACATTAAAGCAGTGGTTCTCAAACTTTTCAGCCCGCGACCCCCCAAACGATATTGCTAGAGGCATGTGACCCTCGCCTTTCCCAGAAGTGCTTCTGACACACACACACACACACACACACACACACACACACACACACACACACACACACACACACACACACACACACACACACACACACACACACACACACACACACACACACACACACACACACACACACACACACACACACACACACACACACACACACACACACACACACACACACACAGAGTACATGCCTATGCCCCGAATCATAAGAACATAATAACAACAAACATGATAAGATAAATGCAAAAAATATACGCATTATAGAGTTAACTAATTTATTACTTGTAGAAAAAATCACAATCTTTAAAGACAAAATAGGCAAAGCAATACAGTATATTTAAATTTATAGAATTAATGTTAAATCCGTACAGGCACTCGCACTTTGCTAACTGCTTCAAGAGAAAAAAATAAGTATGAAATTAGAATTATACCTTTGTTGAAGAAAGCTACTGCAGATAGCATAAATTATGTCAGTGTTTGTAAACTTTAGCACAATAAAGAAAAAATTACTGGTATCTTTATACCAAAATTTAGATATTCAGGCTGGGCTTAAAATGATTAACAAAATAATTATAGCGTTTGACTTGGGTGCTGATATTACAAATTTGCTGAAACCTAAAATCAGCTAATGATCTATAATTCTCATATGAGACAGTATACCCACACAAACATCCAGTAGACTCAAAGCTATTTCATACCCTTTTGGTTTCAAAATCAATATTTTGGAAAATTTTGGAAATTATGTCTGAGATAATATTTTTTTTTCTTTTTTTTTTGGCTTTAGAAGAACTGTATGAATTTCTTGTGAAATAATTACTTATTTAGTAACTGTTAAAATAAAAGTACAATATTCATGGAAGTTTAATGACAATGATCAATATTTAGGCCCAACTATGGGGCTCCACTAGCAGTGATTAGTTAATTATATCCCTATTCCACAGTGAAAACAGTATTTACACAGGCCTAAGTTTATCATGAATAACTAACATCAATTAGTGAGATACATGGGCCTGCTTTTTTGAGCACAGTAACTCCATCCTGGGTTTGATACCAGAGATGGCAACTCGGAGATCATCCTCCACCCTGAGTCTTGATCGGTATTTGTTTTTTATATAAGTCAGTGCCGAAAAAGTCTTTTCACATAAATAGGTTGATCCAAAAGGAAGTAATACATCCATTGCTGCCATGGATAATCGTGGATATTCCCTTGCAATTGAAATCCAGAACTCATCCAGTGTGGTTGAGCCAAACGATGCCTGTAAAGTCCGATCACTGGAGAGCTCCAGCAGCTCATCCTCCATGTCGGATGATAAGTGATCCCCTGTAGCAGTGAATGGTTGCCGTATCCAGTCATATTGTTGTGGGGTTGTCTCTTTTGGGAAGTATTTCTTGAAGTGGTCCACAAGACCTTGTAGGCGAGTCGTGATCATTACCTTCACGTTATCGACGCTTAATTCATTCTCCGCCATAAATTCTTCCACCTCAGGAAACATTTCAACACTGCCCCCATCAACTCGCACAGCCCATCGTTCCAGCTTCCTTGTAAATGCATCAATTTTGTCAGAAAGAATCAAGATGTTCGTGTTTGGGCCTTGTAGTGATAAATTCAGCAGATTAAGTCTTTCGAATATACAAGACAAATATGCTAGACTTGCTAACCAGTCAGGGTCAGTCAGATAGTCAGCAAGTTGGGACTCAGATTTGATCAGGAACAGGCGCACCTCATCTCGTAGTTCGTACAAGCGGCTGAGAACTTTGCCTCGGGACAGCCACCTGACTTCTGTGTGGAACAACAGTGCTTCATGCTCCGAGCCCATCTCATTGCAGAGTGTGGAGAACAGCCTGGCATTTATGGGACGTGTTTTGATGTAATTTACTATTTTAATCGCAGTTTGAAGAACACTGCTTAACTCTGGATTGAGTGCTTTGCTAGCAAGAGCTTCCCTGTGAATAATACAATGTGTAAAATTTATGTGAGGTGCCACTTGTAAAACTTTTGCTTTAAGTCCTTTCCTCTTACCCAACATTGCCCCAGCACCGTCTGTGCACACACCAACACACTGGTCCCAAGACAAGCCCTCCTTTTGTATTTTGGTGTCTAGCTTTGTGAAAATGTCACTACCTGTACAGGTCCCCTCTAGTACAGTGCAAAAAAGCATGTCTTCTTGAAGTTTTCCACCAAAACTGTATCTAATGAATGCAAGTAATTGTGCAGAATTTGATATGTCTGTCGACTCATCTAGCTGCAAAGCATACTTCTTTCCCTTAACCCTCTCAATCAGCTGACACTTAATGTCATTTGAAATGTCATTAATTCGTCGAGTAATGGTGTCGTTAGACAGCGGGACTGTTTCCAGCTCACGGGCCATCTTATTACCATGCATAATCCGACTCATAGTCACTGCACCAGGTTTCATGAGGGTTTCCCCAATGGTATGTGGCTGCTTGGACTGTGCAATTAGGTATGCTACCTCAAATGATGCCATCTGAGCTTTGGCAGAGGTGGTGGTTTTCTGAGCTAGCACTTGTTTTTGACCCTGCAACTCTCCCTCCTTTCGACGGAAAAATTCTATTGGTTTATCAGCATGAGAAGGATGCTTGCTTTGCAAATGCCTTTTCATTTTCACAGGCTTTAAGCTTTCATTTGCAAGTACTTCTGAGCACATAACACATTGAGGGTACTGCATCTTATCAATGGTAAAACTAGTGAATCCGAATTTTATAAATTCTGCTTGATATTTCCGAAGTTTGGGTTTGGATGATTGGTCATAGCCTACTGGGAGGTCTTACCCTTACGTTTGTCTTGCCTTTTATCTATATTTGAAGTAGAACTGGTAGATGGTAGTTCGGAAGGAATCTCATCAGTTGTTTCTGAGACACTGTTGTCAGTATCTGATGTTCCTTCCTTGTTTGCAGTCCTACGAATTATCCATCGCTCCATGTTGCTTAATATGTATATAGCTTGCTATCAAAAATTGTCCCTAAACACACACGAGGCAGCTGTGACTGAGGAAAGACTCACCGTTGACTAACTCGACTCATGTGCCGTCTTGGACTGCTGATAGTAAATGCCATATTGATAATCAGATAGATAAAATATCAATTAATTGTTATTTAAATACCAGATAAATTTGAAAGTATGTATACTGACATTTAGTTTTAAGCATCACGTAATCTGAGACCCTGAGTATCAAGCAAAAGTCAAAATTTTACTGTAAATTGGTGATGCATTGTTATTAAGCATCTGGCAACTGGTCACGCTCATTCACTGTGCGCCAACGGAGCTCAGGACTGGAAAACGGACAGGTACTGAACGTGTACGAGTGTAAATTGACAGTGAGATGGGGAGGTGACATCTCGGTTTTGTACGATGTTTCTAGGAAATGTAGGTAAAATATTGGAACTATTGCAAGTATATTGTATAATACAATGTAATGCGTGGAAAAAAATTATGAATAATAGTTTAACACTATCAGTGGCTAGATATATAAATATATTATATTTATTGTTTTTTTTTATTTGCTTATCAACTAATCAGTTACTGATTTCATCAGTTGATTTATTTATTCATTAACTAATCTATTTATCAATCAATCAGTTTATTTACTTATCCATTAATTTTTTACATTTTATATATTCATTTAATTACTTATTTTTTCATTCATTTTTGTTTGCATTTATCTATAAATGTGTTAATTCATTTATTTATCTATTTAACTATTCAGCTATTTACTTATTTTCCCTCTTGTATATCTTAAATTTATTCGTTTATTATTTCATAATTACTATTGTATTTCTTTATATGTTTAGTTTGTTTTATTTAAATATTATGTATTCATTTACCCATACATGAAAGTCCATCAGCTTTAATAATTTTGCTTCGTTTTTTATAGTTAACAGACTCGTTTGCTTGAAGGGGAAAAATAAAATGACAAAATATGAGTAAGTTACGGCAAAACTAGTATGCTATTAGCGAGGGAATATCCTACTCGTATGAGAATCACGCGGACTGACGGATATACACCCTTGCTCAGAACTGTCAAAAATAGCAAAAAAAAGACGTTTATGTTTGATAAATCATACCTTCCAAAACTAATAATGCTAGCTTAAAATCAATGACACTACTGCATAGAAACTTAGTCCCAGCGCAGCAGTGGGGGAATCACTAGTGTGTAGTATTTAGTTTAGTTTTTGCAAAGGCCCATGGTGTTACTATTGTCCCACCCGGCTCTCTTTTCAGTGTTATTCTTAAAGATGCGTAACAATTCGTAACTAGTTACGGTAAATGACAAAATATAAGGTGTATATATATATATATATATATATATATATATATATATATATATATATATATATACATACATATATATATATATATATATATATATATATATATATATATATATGTATGTATGTATGTATGTATGTATGTATGTATGTACATACATACATACATACATACATATATATATATATATATATATATATATATATATATATATATATATATATATATATATATATATATATATATATATATATATATATATATATATATATTTGTTGTACTAAAATATACAAGTGCCTGTAATAGTAAAATCACCTCCTCCCTGGACAATGAATAAAACGAGAATTTGCACACACCTCAAGTATTTATCAAAAAGTAATTCATATACAACAGAACACCATAGACAGCATACAATAGAGCATATAAACCGAAAAGGTCCACATTATGCAATATATACAGATGGATCTAAATCAGAACACGGAGTAGGATATGCTGCAGTGTCCCAAGACAAAACTTATCAGTTCTCCCTGCCCAATAATGGTTCTGTATTTACAGCAGAATTGTATGGAATTGCATCAGCTATAAAAATAATTAAAGAATCATCATTCAATAATTTTGTGATTTTCAGTGATTCAAGAAGCGCTATAGAAGCTATTCAAAGTTACAAATCTAATAATAATATAGTACAACAAATTAAATTATATCTCCATAAATTATATAATAATGGAAAAAATGTAGAAATATGTTGGATCCCTGCGCATGTAGGGATCAAAGGAAATGAAGCAGCAGACAAAGCAGCTAAAGCAGCAACTCACATGACAAGATCAAATGTGAATATCCCTGTTACAGATTATGTAACTCACATAAAAATGGGTATCATAAAAAAATGGCAACATATATGGGATGAAGAACCTGTAAGTAATAAACTGAAAGAATTAAAACCTAATGTTAAAAAATGGAGTTCATCATATCAAAGAGAGAGACACGCACAAGTAATTTTAACACGCCTCAGAATAGGCCATACTCGTCTGACACATGGGCACTTAATGAGCAGCCCACATGGCCCGGCTCCCGAGTGCTCAGAATGCAGAGTATTAATAACGGTCAGACATGTGTTACGTGAATGTCCAAAGTATGACCGACAACGAATGTCTACTTTTGGAAATAGGTCAGTGAAAGAAATTTTGTCAGAATCTTTCACATTTTCAATCATTCCAATTTTGATGTTCTTGAAAAACTGTAATTTAATTAACAAAATATAAAAATAAGTAAATAATAAAAATATGAAAATCCTTTTAACATTGAATTTTACAAAAAAGAATTTTTAAAATTTTGTTTAATTTATATTCTGAATTTTAATATACCGTTTTAGTATGTATGTAAGGAAGTCTGAGTAAATGTATTTATTGTATGAGAGTATGTGCCTATGTGCAGTTTTTAATTTCATTTTAATTCATTCATCTTAGTATTGGATGATCTATTGGGTCCTAGCGCTTGACTTCAGGCCTAGACCTAGTATTTTAATCAAATCCTTCGGGCCAGCCCTATGAGAGCTGAAAGTCAGCTCAGTGGTCTGGTTAAACTACTTTAATAATAATAATAATGTACTAAAATATAAACATTTGGTTTATTATTGATTTGAAATATTTTAGCAGAATTATTATGATTTAGCCTTAAAACTAAAGTTGACCATAATACTATTTTTTGCTTACTTATATTTATATTTTCTTAACATCATCTCGCGACCCCCCCAAAAGCATTTGGCGACCCCCAGGGGGGTCGCGACCCCCAGTTTGAGAACCACTGGTCTAGACGTAGCTTTGGAGAGGATCCAGGCTTTGAAAATCGGCAGATAAGGTAGAGTCTCAAATCTCTGTTTTTATGGGAGGAAATTGAACTTGTGATTTTTACCATGATTTTCTAATCATTATGAACTTTTGAACTGGTGTGGGAGATTTAATATGAATATTCATACCTCTTTTATATTATTATTTTGTTATGTTACGTTTGCCATATCTTGGCTATGCATTTTACACTTTCCATTATTGTGTTTTGCATTTCATATATTTTTGGGAGTTTTCTATCATGTTTAATTCTTTTGACAGATGTCTGTGGACTGGTTCGAATAACATGTGGACTTGGGAGTTTGAGAAAAAGGACATGCAAGTCATTTGCAATGTCAATCTCTTTATGTGGTAGACTGTTTTTTTTGGACATGACTTTTAGTTATCGATTTGTGAGGATGTGTGATTCTGGAGATTTCCAGGCTATTAGCCATAATGAGACTTCTTTAATTAGAAGTGCTTTGCAGTTTAAAGTTTAGTTATCTGACTCGATAATTCATTTATTATGCATTTTAATCTTTGCTTTGTTTTATTCATTTCTTGTTGGGTTATTTGAATAATAAACCTATTTTTGTAGAAACTATTGCGTTTCTTTAAATAGTCCATTCAATTGCTTTGAGAGAATGAGTGAGGTCGGGTGGGTGAGCTTCGGAAAACGATGAGAGAGAGAGAGAGAGAGGCGATACACGGAGAGAGAGAGAGTTGAGAGAGGAAGAAAAAAATGTGAGTGTTTCATGAGTGAACCTTTTCACGCCTTTTTCCTGAAGAAAGATCGTTAGGATTACGTTACGTACACTTTCAAAAAAGTGTTAATTCTGTTTCTTGTAACATATATACCTCTTGGTCCTGAGTGCCACCCTACCCACGAAATAATAATAATCCTTCAAATACTTCCGTTCCCGAGATTTAGAACCGAACTGACCAAACTTCAGCTGTACTGGATGTACTGGAGATTACATATTTAAAACTAAAAATTCCAAAACCTCTCCTGTGTCACAACATTCCAGTTCCATTGAGAGAGAGAGAGAGAGAGAGAGAGAGAGAGAGAGAGATTTCTAACAAGAGTATTTCAATACATCAAGGTTACAAACTGGAGTACATATCATAGATTTAGCAGATGACCCACAGCGAACAACAAGGGAGCAAAGACACATGAATATCGGCCCAGATTTCCGAACCGGATTCTACGTCATTTTCAACACTTCAAAGCCGCGGTGGTGGCCTGTCCTCTGTCGTTTCCAGAAGCGATACCCAACTACAGGGCATACAGGAGTTCCCAAGGGCCCAAGGCACTTTAGTTACCAGCCGCTTTGCAAACCTAGACCTACGGTGCAGGTTGCCAGTGTCGAAGCCTGAAATCGCCATCATTATCTTTCTATTTGAACGAGTATGCCGAGAGAATGGTGAATAATTCATTAATTTGTGAATAGTTCAATGAATAATTCATTTACTGATGAATGATTCAAAGAGAAGGAATGTTATTCAGCCTCTGTAGCAGGAAAAACAAAATAAAAAGTTAGCGCGGTTTACGCCTTGACAAATTGGTGTAGATTCGATTTCACTTATTAAAATATATATATCGTTGTAATCCTGATTTAATCCTCTTTCTTGTAAAGTATATTTACAAAGTCTAACACCGGAAATCGAGATGATATTCAGTATGAAAATTCGAACAGTAGCCGCAGTCAGCTGACTTAGACCGTTACGATTCTCGACCACGTAATAAAGACCAATGTGTCTAATGGCCTCATGCTATTCTCGCCCTTATTCCTTCGGTTAATAAGGCCGCTTTCTGATCTTCAGGGTGAGAGCATGTTTCGTTCTGGATTAGGCCTATGTCAGTAGCACAGCGTATCATATACAAAGCGTCTACGAAACCTTTGACAAACGAGAATAAAATTATTGAAAATTATATATATATATATATATATATATATATATATATATATATATATATATATATATATATATATATATATATATATATATATATATATATATATATATGACGAAGTTGTTTCATATCCAAATTTGATTAAAATAAAAGAATTCAATCATTTTCACCATAAATTACGAAATTACTTTTGATTTCGAATTCGTGGATGAAATTACGAGAAATCATTGACCATTTTTTCGAAAGTATTTGAATTTTGTGGAAGGATTCGAACGCAGCTGACACCTGACTTTGTGTCTGAGGTCGGTTTTAGCCGTCAATATTTATTCCCATTAATTTATTATTATTATTATTATTATTATTATTATTATTATTATTATTATTATTATTATTTATGTCAAGCCTGCTTATGCAGCAAAAGGGAAAGGTGCATACGTTCCGAGACATTTGCGCAAATGATCAGGGAATGTCCGTCACTTTCTCCACCTCCCCCATTATGCTCTCTGAGGCGTTTTGTCACGTCTTTATGGCATGAATTCCCTCTAAACTATTTGTTACGTGACTTGACAATTGACTTGTGATTGATATAAAGCTTTGTCCCAAACCCCCACGCCCATAACCATTTGTTTTTGATAAAAAAATTTAAAAAATTCATCAATAAACAAGAGAGAAGATGTAATGGTGTCTATGTGTTGGTCAAAATTCTAAAAAACCTGTGAATAAATATGAATTAACAACGACGACAATAATTCCCCCAAATTAATATTGTCACTCACAGTTCATCATCAACGTGAATAAAAAGAGAGAATGATAATAAGAGTCCTGACAACACTGCGAATGATGATGAATGAAGAAGCAGGTGATTCATGTATAAAGAATATTCATTGAAGAATGTTCAGGCAACAAAAATGGCTCATGGGAAAACAAAGGTAGTTCCCCTCACCTGATTGTGAGAAGTTCCTTCCTGTCTCGTCTCTTCTCATTCGAGTAGAAGAAAGTGAGATGCGCCAATCCCTTGACCAGCCGGGGTTCTCAACAAGCAGTGGGGGGGAGGGGGGGGCGGCAATGGTAGAAGGACTACGCCCGAATCTGCGATTGTAGTGGTCTCGAGGATGACAGGAGTCGCCTCATGGCCACTTCGTCAAAACATGGACGTCATTCTTCCCTCTCGATCCTCTCCATGTCACGACATTGCTGCTTCCTCACACCATCATCACCAAGATTATCAGCAGAAGGTCATTGTCATCAGTATCACTATCATCTGACCGCGAAGCATCTTCCAAAAAGAGCTGGAGCCTGGACCTCAGCCACAGAGGCCACCGACCCCAGACAGATATTCTTCCCCTTTTGCTTTTTTCCCACACTATCCGGGGGGACTAACCCCCGGCCACAAACACACTTCCACAGAATGTACGTTGTCTCAACTCAGTACAGCAGCAATACTGTTGCTCAATGACTGATAATATCCTTGTCGTTATCGATAAAGTTGAAGGAACGCGGAAAGGACTCCCAGAGTCACACAAGAATAACAAACTCGTTGGTTGGACAGCCGCTCACAGCACAACGTGTCTCAAAGTAATAGTAATTCTTTATAACGGCCCCCCAGAAAAATGCTTCTGAGAGCAGCTGGCCCACTTATGGCACGTAACAATATTATTATCAATAAAGAAATTGACTCTCCAGAAATAGGTGAGTTATGACTTGCGTCAGGGAAAACTTTCAGTTAAGAGCAATTCGCGACCGTGATAAAGGTGGCTCACAGCGTTATTCTTTATCCACATTTGTAATTAATGGGTGTTTGAGGATGGGAATCCTGGTCCTACCCGAATTTCGATGGAAGTGGAGCATAACAAGTTTCTCGACTTGTGGACACGTACGTATGATTGTTGTCGTCATTTAGGGAAGAATTATTTTTGAGTTTGGAGAGAGAGAGAGATTCCACTGTAGTTGGACCATATACAACACGGTTCCTATATTCATTTACTTACAGGTTCAAGAACTAAGCCATTCTCCAACTGTCCAATAAGGAAACTACTTTTACATGCTCAGCTGGTCACTGTAATAATAATAATAATAATAATAATAATAATAATAATAATAATAATAATAATAAATAATTGTGTCACTCAGTGAGAGAAGACGGGAGGTCCTGGTGTTGGGGGGGGGGGGGGGAGAAGCCCTAGGCCGATGTGATTCTTCCTCCTCCGTCCATATGCTGGTTTCCATAACAAGGAGACAAGGAAGGAAGCCCTCTTTCTGCAGAGTGTGGGCGTGTATGGGTGTGGGAAGGTCATGTTGGTTTGTGTTGGGGTGGGGAAAGGGTTGGGCGGCAAAAGGCTTCAAGAATGATTCAAAATTCAACAGCGTAAGTTACTGAATTCTCCGTCACTCACAACCAGTGCAATAATAACTGCTTGTACTAATTTGAAGTCAGGATCGGAGTCCTGCACACGAACGCAGTGGACGTCCTCTAGACTAGAGTCACTGACCGCCCCCTCTCTCTCTCTGGACACTTAGACCATCTCTCTCTCTCTCTCTCTCTCTGGACACTTAGACCATCTCTCTCTCTCTCTCTCTCTCTCTCTCTCTCTCTCTCTCTCTCTCTCTCTCTCTCTCTGGACATTCTCTCTCTCTCTCAAGCCAATAAAACCAGACAAATAAAGCCATATTCAATTTACCAACAACCTTCATTTCGAATGTCGAATCTGGACCCTCTTTAAAAAGGCTTTCATTCGATGATTTGAACCTTTCATCTTCACTGCTAAAACGTCCCTCAGGAACGAGAAAAATAAAACAAAATATTCCATGATTCATGATATAAAAAACTTATTTCTCTGCGATGTCATGTTGAATGGTCCCGCCATGTCATGTGAGTGGAATTTGATGAAAAGTGGCCAAATGACAAAGGGATTATTTGGGGTTTTCCAGGTGAGGTCTCGACTGCCATTGAACAGCCCTCTGTCAGGAGGTCATACCATCATCATCTGAAAGAAATAGTGTGACGCCTTTGTTCTCCAGCTGATTTTCAGAGGAACCCACAAGTGGTGACTCCCAGACACATCAGCTTCCACTTCTGCTCTCAAAGTTGATGCTCTGTTATATACATAAGATGGTGGATACAGAGTGGGAGAGAGAGAGAGAGACAGTTGCCATTGTTCAAATTTACTGGGCGAGGGGGGAGGGGTTCGTGCCCTGCAGTAACAGCCGAATCTGTTACAGCTTCTGGTGGGGGTCCTCCCCGAGTCCTGTCACTTAGCTCTTATCCTTCTTCGAGGAGGTTATTTAACTCTTATCCTTCGGAGAGCAGGTCACACCTGTGACCATGTAAGGGGGGGAGGGTGCCTTGCCCCCCATTCATTGTACGCCGTCAGTTGCTGCTGTCCATTGGATAAGCCTGAGAACCTTCCTGTGCTAAAGAGAGAGAGAGAGAGAGAGAGAGAGAGAGAGAGAGAGAGAGAGATTGAGTGTGTGTATGTGTGTGTGTGTGTGAGTGTACGGAACTGCTCCCAAACAACAATAAACCGGTTTTTTGGGGGAGGACGAAACGCCAGCAATCCTCCCCACCACTTCCTCCCCCACCATCCCCAACACCCGCCTCGAGCGACTCGACTGAGAATCGGGCGGGAACTTTATATAAGCTTCTCATAGTTCAGGTTGATGTGAATTTCCTTCGTTGAATCATTATATTATTACTATTATTATAATTTTATATTATATTAAGATTAAGGTGCATACGGCAATCACACCCTCCCCCCCCCAATATCTGATTGATAGCCATGACTCCTTTTCCCTCAGATGGAGAAGGAGAGGGATGGAGACAGGCACACGAGAGAGAGAGAGAGAGAGAGAGAGAGAGAGAGAGAGAGAGAGAGAGAGAGAGAGAGAGAGAGAGTTGTGTCTCTCTTGAGGAAATCAGCTGATAAAAGAAGAAGAAGAATCGCAGAGGCCGATAATAAATTGCCCGCCATGACCTCTCTCTCTCTCTCACTGATGCCAGCAAGAGTGACGCCCGCAAGGCTGACATTCGTTAGACTGACACATGCAAGGTTGACACTCATTGACACTCATTATACTGACACATGCAAGACTGACATTCACTGATGCTCGTTAGACTGCCTTCTGCAATGATAATGCTCACTAACGCTCGTTAGACTGACGTATGCAAGACTGATGCTCAGTGAGGCTTGTTAGACTGACACTCGCAAGATTGACGCTCATTAGACTGGTGCTCATTAGAATGACGCTCGCGAAACTAACGTTCACTGATGCTCATTAGACTGACACATGCAAGATTGACATTCACTGATGATCGTTAGACTGACGCCCGCAAGAGTGACGCTCGTTAGACTGACGCTCGGAAGACTAACTCTTGTTAACTAACACATGCAAGCAAGACTGACAACTCGCTGATGCTTATTAGACTGACACAATGCAAAACATTCACTGACGCTCGTTAGACTGCCTTCTGCAATGATGACGCTCACTAATGCTCGTTAGACTGAGGTATGCAATGATGATGCTCACTAATGCTCATTAGACTGACATATGCAAGACTGACGCTCAGGAAGGCTTGTTAAACTGACGCTCTCAAGAATGATGCTCGCAAGACTGACGCTCATTAGAGTGATGCTTGTTAGACTGACCCCCGCAAGTCTGATAATCATTAGACTAACACTCACTAATGCTCGCTAGACTGACAATCGCAAGACTGACTCTTGCTAGACTGCAACTCGCAAGACAGACGCTCTTTAGACTGACGATCATTAATCTGACACTCTTTAGACTGATGCTCCAAAGACTGATGGTTGTTAGACTGACACTTGCAAGGCTGATGCCCTCAAGACTGACGCTCACTCACACTCTCTCTCTCCCTCAGTTGCCTTATTATTATTATTATTATTATTATTATTATTATTATTATTATTATTAAAATTGGTTGTAATGACGTCATCGCATTACGTAGGAAGAAAAACCATATTTTTCCTTACTTTTCTTATTTCCTCACTTGATGACGTCATCGGAGAATCTGAGGAGGTCCTTCCCCTGACAAAGGTGCTCGTAAGGGGCGGTTCCCCTAGGGCACTTTGGGTCCCCTCAGCATTGTGGTTCAGGCCCTCCTCAGGCCCGCTTCCCTAACCTGGCAGGAAACCTGCCTACCTCCAGGGAAGCAACCTCTGAGGAGGATCTTCCCCAGTCAAGGCTGCCTTCAAGGGAAGACATCCTTAGGGCGCCTTGGGACCCCTAAGCCTTGTGGTTCAGGCCCTCCTCAGGCCCACTTCCCAAGCCTGGCAGGAAACCTGCCTACCTCCAGGGAAGCAACCTCTGAGGAGGATCTTCCCCAGTCAAGGCTGCCTTCAAGGGAAGGCTTCCTTAGGGCACCTTGGGACCCCTCTGCCTTGTGGTTCAGGCCCTCCTCAGGCCCGCTTCCCCAGCCTGGCAGGAAACCTGCCTACCTCCAGGGAGACAGCCTCTGAAGAGGATCTTTCCCAGTCAAGGCTGCCTTCAAGGGAAGACTTCTTTAGGGCACCTTGGGACCCGTCAGCCTTGTGGTTCAGGCCCTCCTCAGGCCCACTTCCCCAGCCTGGCAGGAAACCTGCCTACCTCCAGGGAAGCAGCCTCTAAGGAGGATCTTCCACAGTCAAGGCTGCCTTCAAGGGAAGGCTTCCTTAGGGCACCTTGGGACCCCTCTGCCTTGTGGTTCAGGCCCTCCTCAGGCCCACTTCCCCAGCCTGGCAGGAAACCTGCCTACCTCCAGAGAAGCAGCCTCTGAGGAGGATCTTCCCCAGTCTAGGCTGCCTTCAAGGGAAGGCTTCCTTAGGGCACCTTGGGACCCCTCTGCCTTGTGGTTCAGGCCCTCCTCAGGCCCGCTTCCCCAGCCTGGCAGGAAACCTGCCTACCTCCAGGGAAGCAGCCTCTGAGGAGGATCTTCCCCACTCAAGGCTGCCTTCAAGGGAAGGCTTCCTTAGGGCACCTTGGGACCCCTCTGCCTTGTGGTTCAGGCCCTCCTCAGGCCCGCTTCCCCAGCCTGGCAGGAAACCTGCCTACCTCCAGGGAAACAGCCTCTGAAGAGGATCTTTCCCAGTCAAGGCTGCCTTCAAGGGAAGGCATCTTTAGGGCACCTTGGGACCCCTCAGCCTTGTGGTTCAGGCCCTCCTCAGGCCCACTTCCCCAGCCTGGCAGGAAACCTGCCTACCTCCAGGGAAGCAGCCTCTGAGGAGGATCTTCCCCAGTCAAGGCTGCCATCAAGGGAAGGCTTCCTTAGGGCACCTTGGGACCCCTCTGCCTTGTGGTTCAGGCCCTAATCAGGCCCACTTCCCCAGCCTGGCAGGAAACCTGCCGACCTCCAGGGAAGCAGCCTCTGGGGAGGATCTTCCCCAGTCAAGGCTGCCTTCAAGGGAAGGCTTCCTTAGGGCACCTTGGGACCCCTCAGCCTTGTGGTTCAGGCCCTCCTCAGGCCCGCTTCCCCAGCCTGGCAGGAAACCTGCCTACCTCCAGGGAAACAGCCTCTGAAGAGGATCTTTCCCAGTCAAGGCTGCCTTCAAGGGAAGGCTTCCTTAGGGCACCTTGGGACCCCTCTGCCTTGTGGTTCAGGCCCTCCTCAGGCCCACTTCCCCAGCCTGGCAGGAAACCTGCCTACCTCCAGAGAAGCAGCCTCTGAGGAGGATCTTCCCCAGTCAAGGCTGCCTCCAAGGGAAGGCTTCCTTAGGGCACCTTGGGACCCCTCTGCCTTGTGGTTCAGGCCCTCCTCAGGCCCGCTACCCCAGCCTGGCAGGAAACCTGCCTACCTCCAGGGAAGCAGCCTCTGAGGAGGATCTTCCCCACTCAAGGCTGCCTTCAAGGGAAGGCTTCCTTAGGGCACCTTGGGACCCCTCTGCCTTGTGGTTCAGGCCCTCCTCAGGCTCACTTCCCCAGCCTGGCAGGAAACCTGCCTACCTCCATGGAAGCAGCCTTTTGAGGAGGATCTTCCCCAGTCAAGGCTGCCTTCAAGGGAAGGCTTCCTTAGGGCACCTTGGGACCCCTCTGCCTTGTGGTTCAGGCCCTCCTCAGGCCCGCTTCCCCAGCCTGGCAGGAAACCTGCCTACCTCCAGAGAAGCAGCCTCTGGGGAGGATCTTCCCCAGTCAAGGCTGCCTTCAAGGGAAGGCTTCCTTAGGGCACCTTGGGACCCCTCACCTTGTGGTTCAGGCCCTCCTCAGGCCCGCTTCCCCAGCCTGGCAGGAAACCTGCCTACCTCCAGGGAAGCAGCCTCTGAGGAGGATCTTCCCCACTCAAGGCTGCCTTCAAGGGAAGGCTTCCTTAGGGCACCTTTGGGCCCCTCAGCCTTGTGGTTCAGGCCCTCCTCAGGCCCGCTTCCCCAGCCTGGCAGGAAACCTGCCTACCTCCAGGGAAGCAGCCTCTGAGGAGGAACTTCCCCAGTCAAGGGTGCCTTCAAGGGAAGGCATCCTTAGGGCGCCTTCGGGCCCCTCTGAATTGTGGTTCAGACCCTCCTTATCCCTACTTTTCGAATATGACAACAAACCTCCGAAGGCTTTAAGGAGACTCGAAGGATTTCGAAGCTTGCTTCTGGAGACTCTGAAGTTGGAGTTCCACTGAGCTCTAGCGCTGGGGGCATCCGCGAATGGCTCTTCTTCTCTCTCGCCCTTCCACCAGGAGCTGAGACCGAAGGATTCTGAAGCACTTTCAAGGAGAGACTCCGAAGGTTCGAGGTCATTTCAGCATCGCTGCAACCACTCCTCTGCTTTCCTTTCCTGATATACATGGCGTTTCTCTCGTGCCTCCAGGAACTGGAGACTGACTGAAGGACGGATTTGAAGACGGCGAAAAGTCCTCTTGATTCCTATGAGACTTCACCGATCTGTTGATCCAAATGGTAATTCTGGCAATACGAATCTTCTCTATGTCTGTCTCTCGCTCTCTCTCTCTCTCTCTCTCTCTCTCTCTCTCTCTCTCTCTCTCTCTCTCTCTCTCTCTCTACTCTCTTCTCGTGAAAGTCCTCGAAAGTCTCCATTCCAGGGTCCTCCTCTCCTCCTGATTCCCTTCTGTGCTCATCTCGAGTGCAGAGCTTAGTTCCAAACGTGACAGTATTAAAAATATTCCCGCTTTATAAATCGCCTAAGGCTGGAACGTCGTCGACTCCATTCTGCTCCTCCGCCATGTAGTCCATATTTCCATGAGCATAAAATTGTTCACTGAATTCATCTGTATAAAATCTTCGCCTTGTTTTTAATCAGATTTTGTTTCCGGGGACTGAAATTTGCATTTTTCTGAGCCATATCAGCGATGGGCGCATGCGCCAATGATTTTTCTCTCTCTCGTCCTTCCAGGAGCTGGGAAATTTTTGAAACTTTTAGATTATTCCAGCATGGCCTTTGTAGTCAAATATGATCAAATTTTAACTTATTGTATAAAGAAACCAAACAGCAGTTTTAATGACATTTTCCTAAATCATTAATGCCCCAGGTTGAATACATTTAAAAAACAAAGCACATGATTGTATATTACCAAGAGGAAGGAATAATTATAAGATATCGATAAATATGAAATATTACTTCTTTCAAATGAACTCCTTAATATTCTTTGGAAGCTTCAGTTTCAAGTCAATGGCCCCTTTAGTGGGCTTCTTGTTCCATATGAATAGGGTTCTTCATCTTCCGAATAATAATAATAATAATAATAATAATAATAATAATAATAATAATAATAATAATAATAATAATAATAATAATAATAATAATAAAGGCTTATAGGGTTTCATTGATCATTTCTGTATTGTCTGTGGCCCTAGTTTTCCCCCAAATTCTGTTGTCCAGAGGTTCAACACTTGAATTGTCTTTCAGTCTATTATTATTATTATTATTATTATTATTATTATTATTATTATTATTATTATTATTATTATTATTCACATGTGTTTGTCATTATTTTTCCATGATGTCATTTAACATATAGATTCACGGATACCAGTCATGTTTCTTGCAGTTCAATAAAAAGTCAGAGATAGATAATAGATAGACAGAATATGTAATGAGTGTTTCACGAATGGGTGACTCTCTCTCTCTCTCTCTCTCTCTCTCTCTCTCTCTCTCTCTCTCTCTCTCTCTCTCTCTCTCTCTCTCCGGAACCATATCCTACCTGACTGTATCTTAGTAATGCGACAGGTAGGTCAGCTTACCAAAACTAATCACCTGAAGAATCACCAGAAGGATTCTCTGAATCTTCTACAGCACTGCCCGAGGGACGGTGGCAAACATTCAAATATAACATTCCTTTCATTCCCCCTCTTTACATTCTACATCAATAGATGTTACTTACATCAGTACAAATGTCTTTCCACAGACTTCCACTAACTTCTCAGAACTCTTGGCAAGTGATGTCATCATAACTCTGTTCTATAATAATGTCATTCTTTTTATTACGCACTGTAGAGCAATCTCTCTCTCTCTCTCTCTCTCTCTCTCTCTCTCTCTCTCTCTCTCTCTCTCTCTCTCTCTCTCTCTCTCTGGTCCTCAGTTCACATATGAATATCCCATTAATATAGTATAATGTTACCATGTTATTTTGATGTTTATTGTTGTTCATTATGATAGCCCCCTGAGAACGTGTTCATGAATTGAAATGATCGCAGGTCATTCTCATGTCCTTATTTTGTAGGTTAATCAATTGGGGCCGTATATAGCAACTGCTTATAGTCTTGATTCAGTTTTATGTATAGGAAACTAAACTGTGTAGGTCATGTGATTATAGGGAGTTAATAATGTGTTTAAAGGCTACTTAATATTTCGTTTCATTTTGAGTTCATTTTCATTCCTCTAATCTTAAGAAGCAATCAGTGGGAATTTTCCTTTCATTATATCTAGAAATTGTATCAAAATAATGAATGAAATAAGATTTCAGTTTCGTCTTCAATTCTCCGTCTACTGTAAGGCGGCCACGTGGTCCCCATGCGGTCCTTTCTCCATAAAAAAATGAACAGCAGTTTTAACTATAAGCAAGTCATTATCGCCACCTACTGGCTACCTAAAAAATCAGAGCAAGTGGACAACTGCATCTTCCGAGATGGACGTGAAATCTACCCAATTATCTTTATAAGAAGCTTTCCCCCTCATTGTATAAGATCATATTTGCGTTGAGATAACAAAACACAGCGCCAGCTGGGAATAAATCATTCATAGAAAGGAAAATGACACGAGAATCATAGACGACATGAAGAAGAAAAAGATCCAGGCACACCAACATAATCAGATTCAACACCGCATTTTGAACAGCAATATCATTGCTCTCAGCATGAGACAATTGAATAAATAATGATTTATTTGCAACTGAGATTTCTGAACTGACTACAGACTACATGGAATGATAAATATCTTGAATTCACCAGCTTTAAAAGCCGTACAGATTGGCAGTTCCGACAACTCTGCAGTCAATGTTCGTAGACAGAACGATCGTGGCGTGTTTTACCCCGACCCCAAATGCATGCAGGGGACAAAGTCATGCCTTTAACAGTTTCCATTTTTGGGGGGTGGTGGAGGGTGGGGGGAGAGGATCATGCGAAAATAAACATATAAGTATGGAAATAATGATGTATCATTATTTACATACTAAAAATCCTTTAAGATCAGCAAACTACATTGTTAGTGTTGGAGATGTATTCTTAATATTCATCATAAGCAGATCAAATAGAGATCCTTCCTCAACTCATCTGCTGAAACTGATGAATTTGTGCTTCATCATTTTATGAAACCAAAATATCTGAGAACCTCCAGGCAATGTCGAAGGTAGGAAGGACTGTCTGTGGTTGCAATGAGAATAGGAATTTGCTCAGGGTGGTTGGAATGTAGCTTATGATGACAGCAACACACATTGGAAGAATAATAATAATCTCCTCTTTGACACAAACTGCACCTAATTTAAAACATTTCCAACTTCAAGATAACCATAGCCCATAGGTGCACTCTAGGCATTACTTGAGGTTCTTTGCAGTGTCCCTTCCATGGCCCCTAACTGCTATAACCCCTTTCATTCCTTTTACTGCACCTCCTTTCATATTCTCTTTCTTCCATGGCTTGCTATCCATCCTCTCCTAACAATTGATTCATAGTGCAACTGGGAGGTCATCCTCCTGTTACCCCTTTCAAACCTTTCTCCTCTCAATTTCCTTTCCAGTGCTGAGTGATCTCTTAGGTCCCAGTGCTTGGCCTGTGGCCTAAACTATATTCCTTCCTCAGGCTGTAGCTTTGCTTTCTGACGAATCTTGGTCTGATTGCAACGTTGCCGTATTGCAAGGAAATCGCGATATATTGTAGTTTCGTAGTCATATTAATGATCCAGTCTGAAGGAAAAGTGGGTTTGTTCGACGAAAAAATCTTTGGTCTATGTCCTTGCTATTCTTGCCAATGTTGCCTACTTGCAACATTGCTATATTGCAAGGGCATTGCAATATGCTGCAAATTCTCATGTATATTCGTGATCAGAATGTCAGCATATTGCATTTTATCAAGCCTGAATCAAAAGTTTCTTTGCCAAGAGGAAAAGTCCCAAGGCTACAGCTTTGACATTTTGGCGAATTTTCCCTTGCTGGAAAATTCCTTGTTGCAAGGAAGTTGCAATAAATTGCAACTTTCCATGCATAGAGAACATTAGACTGCATTTTATTCAAAAAAGGAATAGCTGGTTTACTCCCAGGAAACATCATGATAAGGTTGATACTTTGCATTTTTTAATTTCTTGCAACATTGCCATATTGCAAAGATACTGAGGCATATTGCAAACTTCCATGCACTAATTTGTATTTTATTCTGATTGAAGGAAAAGTCGTTGTGGCCCCTAAAAAGTTGCCAAAGGCTGCAGTCTTGGTATTTTGATGAATTTTGCCGGACCCCCTGCGACATTGCAATAATCCAAGAAAGTTGCAATTTACTACAATTTCGACTGCATTTTGCTTTCCCTTTTTTTTAGTTTGAAGCAAAAGGGTACGTTCCCCCAAAAACACCCTAATTGTCTTCTATTTTTTATGTCATGAGTTTGCCTGCAACCTTCCCATATTGCAAGCAAATTGCAATATATTTTGATTTCGAATGCATATTTGTCATGAGAGTCCCAGTAGACTGCCTTTTATTCAGTTCAAAACTTCAAAAGTCGGTTTTGAACTCCCAAAATCCAAAGAACTACATTCTATCCAAAATCAAGTAAAATTTGTTTGGTCCTTTAAAAAAAACCTAAGGCTGTAGCCCTGATATTTTCATTAACTTAGCTTTGATTGCAAAACTGCACTATTACAAACTCATTTGAATAAAAGCGAGTTATGCATGCATGCAAGCCATTTAAGGCTCAGTGGACTGCATTTTATCCAAATTCAAAGTAAAGATGGCTTGCTTCCAGAAAAGAAATCCTTGCTTTCAACATTGCCTGTTGCTATGATTGCAAAACATTGTAGTTTCGAAAGCACTCATCATTAGAAGCCAAAAAACATCCAGTTAGAAGGGGAAATTGTTTTGCAGTTTGATACTGATTTTGCAATAATTGCAACAATACCTTATTACCCCTAATATCATCATATTTCACATTGCATCTCCATCTGCAACATTGCAGTGAGGGCGGATGTTTGTTGTCCTTATAGGAGCCTTCTGGGATGGGAATTCTTCCATCAAATGATTGCATGGTATCTTTAGACCCTTCTTTGGTCAGGCAATGATTTGGGTATACATATCGGAGTTACTCATTTGTCTTGATTCAGTTTCATCCACATGAAACTAAACTGTAATGATTATGTGATTACAGGAAGCTGTCATGTGTTCAAAGGCTACATTACGTTTCAGTATGAGTTCAGTTTCAGACTCCCAACTAAATCAACGAAAATTGGGAATTTTCCACCTATTATGCTATGAAATGGTATCAAAATGATCTATTAATGAAATCGTACTTTAATTACGTCTTCAACTCTCCGTATACTCTAAGGCGGGCACGTGGTCCCCATGCGGTCCTTCCTCCACCCAAAAATGTACTGCAATTTTGACTATAAGCAAGTCATGAACGCCATCTATTGGCCCCCTAAGAAAATCAGCTCAAGTGGACAACTGCATTTTCACAGATGGGTGAGGAAAACAGTTAGATTATTCTTATGTCCATCTTTTTCTCATAATTTAAAATGATGAGTCTTTAGGGATAACTAAATTCACCTTCAGATGGAAATGAGTATTTCATGTAAAGGAAAAATGACTCGAAATTCGACGTCAGGGAAGACGATGAAAACCCACTTGCCTACAGTCCTCCCCCAGAGCGAAAATGCCGCCGCCCGTCATAGACGATATGAAGACCCAGGCATGCCAACAACACGAAATTTAACATTGTATTTTGGGCAAGAACACTGCAGTTCTGAGCAAAAAACAATCGAGTCAAAAGTGATTGACTTAACTTCGGGTTTCTGAACTTACTACAGACTGTGTGAAATACCAAACTGCCTTTAATTCATCTGCTTTAAAGGCTAAAAATATATTGGCAATTCCGACAACCCTTCTGTTGCTGTTCACTGGCATGAAGAAGGTCCTTCCTTCCTGCCATGTTTCACTCTGACCAAGCACACGCAGGAAACAAATATACCTTTTAACGACTTTTGTTTAGGATATTCTTCAAAATAAGCATGCTCTATATCATTCAAGATTAACAAACTATATTAAAATGTATGAGATATATTATTAATATTCATGAGCAGATCGAGTACAGATGCTTCCTCAACGCACCTGTAGAAATCGATGTGCAAAGGAATCTTCATTTTATGAGACCAAATTATCTGAAAAGTTTTGGGCAATGCTCAAGGTAGGAAGGACCATTGTAGTCATATGAAGAGGATTGTCAATGAACGGATCAAGTATAGTAATGATGAATGAAACATGTTGGAATAATATTTTTTTCCAAGCAAATCACATTGCAATGTAAACATTTCCAGCTTGAAAATACCTATCACTTAACTTTAATTTTATTCTGAAAGAGTTGACTGATAATACTGAGGGCAAACTTTCTTTTTATTCTTCCTGATTACTGAGAATTACCATTCAGTAGTTTGACACTATTTAGAGTATTGAGGCAAAGCTGCCTGAAGGGATTGTGGGAGCCTTACGCCCTAAATCAGTAATATTATGCAACTTCGAATGCAATGTATAGTCGTCAATGGCGGGCCATTTGGCTTACGAACAAATCCTTAGGCTATAGCTTTGCTTTCTGACGAATCTTGGTTTGATCACAACATTGCCTTGTTGCAAGGAAAATACAATATATTGCAATATTAATGATCCAGTCTGAAGGACAATTTGGTTTTTCGACAAAGAAAAATCTTTAGCCTATATCCTTGTCATTCTTGCGAACTTTGCCTGGCTTGCAACATTGTCACATTGCAAGGGCATTGCAATATATAGGAATTTCTGTAGCTTATTCGTGATTAGAAGGTCAATATACGGCATTTTATCAAGCTTGACGCAAAAGTTCAGAGGCTATGTTAATAGCCTTGCCATTTTGGTGAATTTTCCCTTGCTGGAAACATTCCTTATTGTAAGGAAATTGCAATATATTGCAACTTTCCATGCACAGATAATATTAGACTACATTTTGTTAAAAAAATGAATAGTTGGCTTGCTCCCAAAAGACATCATGATAAGGCTGCTACTTTGCATTTTTTGTTGCTTGCAACTTTGCCATATTGCAATGATATTGAAACATATTGCAAACTTCCGTGCATACTCGTCATTAGAAGAACACTCATTTGTACTTTATCAACTTTGAAGGAAAAGTCGTTGTGGCCCCTCAAAAATTGGTATCCAGTTTGAAGGAGAAATCATTTTGGCCCATAAAAAAAATTTCCAAAGGCTGCAGCCTTGCTATTTCGATGACTTCTGCCGGATTTGCAACAGAAAGTTGCGATATACTAAAGTTTCTCCTGCATTTTGCTTTCCCTTTCTTTAGTCTGAAGCAAAATCTGGTTCGTTCCCCAAAAGCACCCTAATTGTCTTGCTATTTTGTATGTTATGAGTTTGTTTGCAACCTTGCCGAATTGCAAGCAAATTGCTTTGGATTGTGATTTCGTATGCATATTTGTCATTAGAGTGCCAGTAGAATGCCTTTTTTCCAGTTTGATGCTTCTATAGTTGGTTTTGCAACTTCCAAAATCCGAGAGATTACATTCGATCTCATTTCAAATAAAATTTTCAAGCTCCTATAAAAAGCAAAAGGCTATATATAGACTGTTATTTTCAAGAATTTAGCCTTGCTTGCAACATTGCAATATTACAAACTCATTTTAATAAAAGCCAATTATGCATGCACGCATGCAAGGCTTTTAAGGTCCATCAGACTACATTTTATCCTATTTCCAATTAAAGCTGGTTTGCTTCCACAAAGAAAAAAAAAATCTAGAACTATATTCTGTTATGTGGACGAATTTTTCCTGCTTTCAACATTCCCTGTCGCCAGCAAATTGCAAAAGATTGTAATTTCGAAAGCATTCATCATTAGAAGCCAATAAACATTATTGTATCCAGTTAGAAGGGAAGATTATTTTGCTGATTTATACTGGTTTTGCAATAATTGCAACATTACCTCATTACCCCTAATATCATCATATTTCACACTGCACCTCCATCTGCAATATTGCAATAAGGGCGGATACCTGGAGCTCCTGCTTTATAGGAGCCTTCTGAGGAAGTAAGTCTGAAATAAAATTTTGCATGGCATCTTCTGTTGCAAGGCAACGACATGGGCATCCATATCGGAGTTATTCATTTGTCTTGATTCAGTTTCATCCACATGAAAATATACTGTAATGGTCATGTGATTACAGGAAATTATCATGTGTTCAAAGGCTACATTACGTGACATTTTTTTGCTCAGTTTTAGCCTCCTGCTTAAACAAGTGATAATTGAGACATTTCCATTCAGTATCTCAGATATTGAATTGTATCAAAATAATGAATGAAATCGGATTTCAGTTTCGTCTTCAAGTCTCCGTGTACTCTGAGGCGGCCACGTGGTCACCATGCGGTCCTTTCTCCACCAAAAATTGACAGCAATTTTAACTATAAGCAAGTCGTGAACGCCACCTATTGGCCACCTAAGAAAATCAGCGCAAGTGGACCACTGCATTTTCACAGACGGGTGAGGAAACCAGTTAGATTATTCTTATTCCCATCTTTTTCTCATAATTTAAAATGAAGAGTCTTTAGGGATAACTAAATTCACCTTCAGCTGGAAATGAGGATTTCATGTAAGGGAAAAATTACCCAAAATTCATTGTAAGGGAAGACAATGAAAACTAACTTGCCTACAGTCCTCCCCCAGAGCGAAAATGCCGCCGCCCGTCATAGATGATTTGAAGACCCAGGCAGGCCAACAAAATGAAATGCATCATATCGTATTTTGGACAAGAACCCTGCAGTTCTGAGCATAGAATGATATCATCATTGTAAATTTATTACTAAACCAGATTTCTGACCTGACTGCAATTGACTTCAGATAAGAAAGAACTCTCTGGAATTCATTGACTTTAAAAAGCATATAATATAGATTGGCAGTTCCGACAACCCTCCCTCCCTCCCTCCGGTTCCTCTTCTTGAAGGTCAAAGTGTCAGGCCAAATATCTACGGGAAACAATTGCGTCGCCTCTTTTTAGATTTCGGCGAGAAATAATAATAATAATAATAATAATAATAATAATAATAATAATAATAATAATAATAATAATAATAATAAAGGACTGAAGTGAATTCCCTTCAGTGAATTATCTGCCCTGTCTTGAGATTTCATGTAATCACGTTAGTCAGTGAAACTCCCCGCCCCCCCCACCCCACCCCCCCGCCCCACTGTGTATTTGGTGTTTCTCTCTCTCTCTCTCTCTCTCTCTCTCTCTCTCTCTCTCTCTCTCTCTCTCTCTCTCTCATACATAACGTGGCAGTTTCTCAGTAATACGACTGGTGGGTCAGCCAACCTGACCTCACCCTACCCACGTTCCCCACAGGGGAGGGGGTTAGTGCCGCCAGTGCACCTCAGTGGGTGCACTGTAGGCATTACCAAAGGTCCTTTGCAGCGTCCCTTCTTCCTCAAGTTGCAACCCCTCCCATCCCTTTTACCGTGCATAGTTTATTTTGTTACTGAGAGGTATTTAAGCATTTATTGCATAAGGCTCTAAAGTCACTGAACAGTTGGAAGTCTAGCTGTCATAAGAGCTGCGTATTCTTCAATCCAAAACACACAACATCATTCCAGGAACTCTGAACTTAAGGATATAATGTTAAGTTCATTTGAAATGGTCTATGCACAGTATAGTGTAATATTAAATTATGTATTGGGTACAGCTTATTCAGTGAGTGAATATAACTTTTCAGTGACTTCTTATATGACTGAAGACTATTGAACAAAGAATGGCCTGCACTGGGCTGTATACTCTACATGGTATGATTCTTCTGTGTCCGTTAACTTTTTTTAATTAATTGATTACACTGACTTTCACTGATCTTCCCTTGTTTTGCTTTATATGTCTGTTGGCTTTATAATCTTGATGTAATTAAAAGTTGACCTCAATTGTTACGTTAATTTCAATTCCACATTGTTCTGGAGTCAAATTGACTATCAGAGTTACAGGCTGATAGCTCTTACAAGCTGTCTATGCAAGCTGTTTGAAAAGACGGTCAGTAACAACAGAGTGGTCTGGTATCTGGTAACAGAAAATCTTTTATCCAATAGGAAATTTGGCTTCTGAAAGAACAGAAGTATTTTAGATCACTATTATCAATGTTATCTTGAGAGATCCGAAAGGTTTATGCCATCCAGAAGCGACTCACTGGAATATTCTTTGAGATTCAGAAAGCTGACCATAGCAATTTGAGGGAGGGTTTTCTAAAGCAGTTGGCTTCTTGGGGCATTTGAGGTATTGTGTATTATTTCATAAGAAAGGATTTTTATCAGATCGTTGCTTTAAAAAACTTGGCGTAGGATCAGCATTTTCCTTGCCCTGTTTGCAAGCAGTAGGTGTCCCACAAGGTAGCTTGCTAAGTGTTACTCTATTTGCAATGGCAATCAACTGGGGTCCAGAGTCATCATTTGCAGATGACTTCGCTCTCTGTTGCAGCTGATCTACTGCTGCAGAAGGATATAAATGACCTCACCAGGTGGACTGAACAGGCACTGAATGTACTGAAGGTTGTATCACACTCTGATGGGGTGCACACTGAAAAACTCTACTTAGGCTTTTTATATCTGTTTAAGAAAGTTTGATTATGCCTGTCAAATTTATGAATCTTCCTGTACAACGAACTTGGAGAAGTTAGATGTGGCTTATAACTTGGGACTACGGTTATGTACAGGGGCATACAGCTCTCCCCCTGTGTATGTGGGCTATTGCTGAACCCCCACCCCACCCCCTGCCTTTCAATCGGCAGGGAGGAATCCGGCTGAAGGCACATCACCAAATCCTCAGTTCCTAAAAGCAATCGAGACTATAAGGATGTGAAAACTCAGGAGATGGGGAGCAAGTACTGTAGACCTCGAGAACTGAGGAGACCTCAGAGGTGAGACTTGACAAGAAAATATAGAGATGTCAGTATACTGACGACGCCAACAGCACAGGTTCCATGTCTCCTGTTGAAGCATCAGTTTCGTGAGATGGATATCATCTCGTTGCATTGACTCCATATATAAATGTTGATCCAAAATGTAGATTTTGTCTTGCTGAAAACATAATTCCTTCCTTAGCGACAGATAACAGTCATAAGAGAGAGAGAGAGAGAGAGAGAGAGAGAGAGAGAGAGAGAGAGAGAGAGTGCTACAAGTCCTGATTGTGGACTGAAGTATCTGGCTGGCTATGACCTGGAAGGAAGAGGCAACAAGGATTTAAAAGCAGAAATATCTCTGGTTTAAATCAGTAAGGTTTTTCAGTATTAACTTCTGAACTAGCTTAAGAACACGTCTGTGTTGGTAAGGCCGAGTCCAGAGGTCCTTCCATGCCTTTGCCTCAGTTTGTCAACGTAGAGATTTGGGTGCGCAAATTTCCAAGTGTTTATTAGATATTTTCATGTTTCAATTAACTGTCGTACCTGTAATATACTATCATTTAGGCTAATTGTTTGAGTGTATGTATGTTTGTGTATGTGTGGGTGCACACTAAACGTCTAATGACAGTAGGCAAAAGGGTCTATATCTCCCACTGCCAATGAAGATACATTTAGGAACTGGAAGTCCTGTTGAGAACCTCTGCAGTTTTCAACAACTCACTTTTCCTGCAAGGAAATATTGTTAGATGGTTTTAACATCAACAGCAACAAAATTCGAAGTAAAATTCGCCTAGACACTTCTCAAGTTTCCTTTCAAATACCTTTTGTTTTGGTTATAATCCCATGATGGCCACATACGTGGATAAACTGGGAGGTATATATATATATATATATATATATATATATATATATATATATATATATATATATATATATATATATATATATATATATATATATGTGTGTGTGTGTGTGTGTGTGTGTGTGTGTGTGTGTGTCTTAATACGTGTAAATGCGCGTGACCATGGACACATAGAGACATACAGAAGCACAATTATTAAATTTAAATATGAAAGTAAGTACATTTTGTATGGTTGGGATACAGCCGGAACGGTTTTCTTAAATGCACTTTTAATTTTCCTTTTCCCTGTTATTCTGTTTCCCCTTTCCACAATTATCCATTTATCAACTGACCTCTTATTTTTCATGAATGTGCTTATATGTGTTCATAAACTATGCATGTATGTGTGCTACACATCGAGGGAGAATGAATATTCCCTCAGAAATACCTTCTGAAAATTGATTCTCATTCCACCAGCCGATGGGAGATTGTGCACAAAGACCTTTGCCCAAAAACCCGAAGCTATCGGCCAATGAAAGAGTGCGATAGAAACTTTGTGTATGGTGGAGGTCTCTGATTGGCCAAAGCATTTCCTTCCCTGCCAGTGAAAGGCCCACGGTAAGGTGCTTTTATACACGGGTGCTGAAGAATGAAGAAGTGAAGAAAAGGACCTTAGCAAGGACGAGGAGTTTCAAGGAAGTTTTTCTCAGATTCTCAAAGGTTTGGATGACCTTTGCAGATCCTGAAAATCTTATGGGAAAGAGTATTGTGGTCACAGGATTGAGGAGGCTGCAAATGTTCGACAAAATCCTCGTAGCCTGGGAGGTCCCTGGGCCCAATACCTGTGGTATATATACTATTCAAGACTGACTCTCCAGTTTCATTTTTCTAGAATTCTGAGGCTGTTGGTGGTGGGTATGGTTCAGTTCAGGGTCCATGACAGACCTTTCATTGAAAGGGTGGTTGGGTGTCGAAGGGATGAGGGGCTTGGTGCGGACCTCTGGGCAGTGAGCAACCGAATGCTTTCTCCAGTCTCAGGTTATTGAGCAATCAGGAGAGAAACTAGAAGAAAAATATTCCTTACAAATGGGCTCTTAACTCCCCATGGTGTAAACCGCAGTAAGCGCAAGTTAAGATTAAATATTAAAGAACAAAATCGATTTCAAAGGGCGGCGCAAATCTTATGGTCATAGTTAATTTGGTGTCGAGAAATCTGTCAAAACTGAGTAACTTTGAGGCATCGATGTTTTCCACATCGTGGCGACATTGACGACCAGAGGCTGTGCACTTGCTCAGCTCATGTTTCAGGTAAGAATGTTCAAGTGTCTGCAGAATAATCACCAGGGGTTGACAACAGATCTGACTGTTAGTCAACTGTTGTGGGTCGCATAAACTATCCGTACTACATAAAAACGTGTGGCATTTAGTTAAACACGAGAATGGCTCGATGAGGTCATCCCTACCTCGCTGGGGTGAAATCATTCATCTCTCTCTCTCTCTCTCTCTCTCTCTCTCTCTCTCTCTCTCTCTCTTTATTTGTCTTTGGGGATGTTGCTCAGTTCCCTCTCGAGACGCAGAGAGAGAGAGAGAGAGAGAGAGAGAGAGAGAGAGAGAGAGAGAGAGAGAGAGAGAGAGAGAGAGAATGATTAAAATCTGGCCATTTAACCTCTCAGATTCAGCACTCGGTATCAATCGAAAAAAAAAATTTGGTTTTGGGGTGAAGCTGCGAGCCCCATGCCTTAATCAACCTTTGCTGCAATACACCAGAAGCACAGTGGACTCTCCTGGAAACGGGCCTAAATGTTACACTCCCGAACTTCTACCGTCAAATTTCGTCTCAGCGCTGGATGACCTCATAGGTCCCAGTGCTTGGCCTTTGGCCTCAATTCTATATTCAGTTCAGTTCAAATGTTACACTCCCATGGGATCAATTGCGGTCCTGCTTCCTTTGTAAAGCGCTTCTTTACACACTTTCATCAGAAACTTCAAACTGCAAAATTTCAAAGGACGATTTTCGGTTCAGTCAAAATTTCGAACACGGGTTTGAGACAACATTATTTTGTTCTTGTGGGCCTTTAGTTGTTTCAAGTTCATTTCGTCGTCCATATATTGAGAAATCTCAGGCTTTTAACGACCATAAGAAGTCTTGCACCTGCCAACACACAGTAAGTGACAAATGGAGGTGAATGACACTTTTATTTTCGTGTTATCTTTGCCCTGGATGAGGGAAGTCAATATATGCATTCAATATTGTTGTACGAAGCCATTTAGCGGGAAAAAGTATATATATATAGTCTACAAGTAAGGAAAGTTTGAAGGGAATGTCCACTGCTTGTGTTGAAGGTATATATGTAATTAACGGTGGTTTTAGCATCAATAATTACGTCAGCTTGTAGTTCATGTACAGTAGGCCTGAGAGAACGAGGGAAAACGAGATTTTTTTTTTTGTTAGCGGCAATATTATTCATCGAAATATTATGACTGACTCCAAAACTGTAGCGTACTCTGTCATTTCGTACCTTTAATATTTAGTGAGAATTATATCGTATTGATATCACTTATTTAAAGGGAATATTCTATGACTTAAATATAAATGGAAGTTTAAACTCAACTGCAATACAAGCGGGTCTGCGTCTAGGTAATGCCTTTAGGTTTTTAGCCTTCGGAGATCAATTGAGGAAGTAATTCTCCATCTGGGACGATGTCATTTAATCGACAGAATCTCGTATCTTTGCCACGATTTGAAGTTCCTGTTGTAACTGTTGTTATTAAGGAAGAACTCCCTATATTTCTTGGCAGTTCAGAATGTAAACACCGTGATTGGTGGTGCCTTGTAACCTTTTATGTATAGTTTTTGGTAATGAGCATGCAGGTATATTTTGCAATTATTATTGCAGTTAAAGGTTTACCGGGAAAAATAGTGTGGAATTTTGCGATGGGTGATTAAAAAGGAAGGTCAATTCCTGACGATATGTATATGTAAATTAATGTTTTAAGTATCCTTAGAGCAAGCACGCTGTGATAGCTGTAAATCTGGTGTTGGGTTTATGCCAGGTGAGGGTAGGGGGGGGGGGGGGGGCGTTGTTACACAACAATATATAACGTTACAATTTTTATTCATCTGGGTAACGGGTAAGTCAGGAATAGGATGATCAGAAAGGTGCTCCCATTTTACAACAACGACCTTCGACACTGGAAAATGTAGGCTCTTTATTATAGTTTCTCTCTCTCTCTCTCTCTCTCTCTCTCTCTCTCTCTCTCAGGGGCCACCACCGGGCTGTGGCTAAGAGTTTCATGGGCCGAGGCTGAGGCCACCACTGGGCCGTGGCTAAGAGTTTCATGGGCCGAGGCTGAGGCCACCACTGGGCCGTGGCTAAGAGTTTCATGGGCCAAGGCTGAGGCCACCACTGGGCCGTGGCTAAGAGTTTCATGGGCCGAGGCTGAGGCCACCACTGGGCCGTGGCTAAGAGTTTCATGGGCCGAGGCTGAGGCCACCACTGGGCCGTGGCTAAGAGTTTCATGGGCCGAGGCTGAGGCCACCACTGGACCGTGACTAAGAATTTCGTGGGCCGAGGCTGAAAGTTTCACCGAGGATTAACAGGAACCGCATCTCTTTTCTTCTAAACTGATATGTCAATGTATTATTATATTATGTATTGAATTACTTGTAAAGAATCACAACCACCATAATTCTGCATTACGCCTAAATACTGGTTACAGTTTTGCCTATTAGTTTTGGAGGGGGTGGGGGGAGGCCGGTATAGTCTTACCTTACAAGTCGTAATTTGATTAATTTTTCATCTATCATTTGCGCATTGTGGTTAAGGAGTCCAAAATATCGAGAATGAAGAGCTGCTCTTTTCAAAAATGTATGTTGCAGTTTCATATCGTGTATTGGCAACATATAAAATGCTACCAAACATCTTAGAGCAAAAGACTTCCAAAAGGAAACGATTTCATAGATAGTTCACCCTATGGGTTATTTGTTTGGTGGTGACTTGAACTTGTACCTTTCTTCAGCTCGTCTGCTCTCTCAACCCGACGGCCCCGATCGTCGCCAGCCGTGTTATTTAGTTCGTAACTGACAGTTATTCTCCATTCCACCGAGTGTAAGCATGATTGAGGTTCAATATAAACTTATTAGTACCTATATTAGGTGGAATAAAGTGGTACGTCCTGCCCAGTAAGTGCCAATGCCCTCCTATAGCATAATCATGTTGTATAAAGTGCCATACCGAGATAAGTATTATTAAGGAACTATCTGTCAGAATTCTAGGTTAGCCCAGGGTAGCCTGGACCCTAGGCGTGTGATATGCAGAGGTGTACTGTAGGCATGAATGTGTTCCAGACTTAGGTTAGGTAATCATACTGATGTTAGGTTCCTAATTGTGACACAGAATCATTGGTAATTTATGTCCACTGAAGACTGGAAAATCCTCTGAAGGTATTGCAAGGTTATTTGCTGGAATCCTCTGCAGTTTTCTTTTGTTTGTTGGGCCAGGAACCTCAGACAAGTAAATGGGGATCAGTCGGTACTGTTTTATGCAGTTTGACAGTTTTAGATTAGGCAACTTTACTGATGTTAGGTTCCTAATCGTGACACAGAATCATTGGTAATTTATGTGCACCGAAGACCGGAAAATCCTCTGAAGTTATTGTGAGGTTATTTGCTGGAATCCTCTGCAGTTCTGACAATTTTGTTTATCCAAGAACCCCAGATAAGTAAGAGGGGCGTAGCAGTCTAACAGTTCTGTGCAATTCTGATACATTTTGCGCAGGAAAAGCATCAAACTTTATTATTTTATCAGTACTGAAGAAGCCTATGCGGACAGAAGGAGTTTAAGGTTCTTGGCTATGGAGTTGGTAGGGAGGGAAAGTGTTTTAAATTACATCACTTGTGTATAAACCATGAGCCGTAATGGCATGTCCGAAGAAGATAAAAACCATAAAGTGGTTGTTCAGACGTAGAATTGTCCAGGCATAACGCGGTCTCATTACAGTAGTTGAGATATTAATACCTGGGTATTTTGTAGTGGCAGTCAGTCATATTGGTGAAATACACAATTATGCTGCCGACATAAGTCTTGAACACTTTGTGATGGAAAGTTAATTGCTTGCAGGAGTTCTTTGAAATATTCAGTTGTGTGATTGGCAGCAGGGCTTCGTTCAAGTGGCAATTTATGGCCTTCATTAATTAATACTCTCTTGCTTGGCAGGGATTCTAACCTGCTTCGTGCACTGTTGTACTTTTTCCATTGCACGGACTTTCATGACCATTAGTGCACGAGACTGGCATCTCTCTCTCTCTCATCTCTCTCTCTCTCTCTCTCTCTCTCTCTCTCTCTCTCTCAGGGGCTTTTAGCCTGTTGTGGGATAACCAGAGGTTGTTATAATTCCAACGTTAAATTCTCTCTCTCTCTCTCTCTCTCTCTCTCTCTCTCTAAGGGGCTTTTAGTCTGTTGTTGGATAACCAGAGTGGTTATAATTTCAACGTTTTTAAGTGATATATATATATATATATATATATATATATATATATATATATATATATATATATATATATAGATATAGATATAGATATATGAATGAATATTTTCATCCCATCCCTCTTGGGAAATAATTTGATTTTACGTGTAATCCTTAATGCAAGCACATTGTATGTGTATTTACTATTGAGCATTTCAGGGGTTTTTGTGTTTGTTGTAGGGGTTGACATGATTTTTTATTATTTAATTAATAATAAGGATTCTGTTATTTGTAGGGTAACATAGTACAGCCTCGCCTTTAGACCTGGCCTCCCTAATTCTGGCTTACCAGTCAGGACAAGTGGAAAGGACTCCACTTGCGAGAAGACTGTCAAAATAATGTAAGTGTCCCTCTTGTTTTTATTTGGTCAAAATAACTTTAGTGTCGCTCTTATCATTTTTATTTGGTCAAAATATCATTAGTGTCACCCTTGCCATTTTTATTTGGTCAAAATATCATTAGTGTCACCCGTGCCATTTTTATTTGGTCAAAATATCATTAGTGTCACCCTTGCCATTTTTATTTGGTCAAAGTATCATTAGTGTCACCCTTGCCATTTTTATTTGGTCAAAGTATCATTAGTGTCACCCTTGCCATTTTTATTTGGTCAAAATATCATTAGTGTCACCCTTGCCATTTTTATTTGGTCAAAATATCATTAGTGTCACCCTTGCCATTTTTATTTGGTCAAAATATCATTAGTGTCACCCTTATCATTTTTATTTGGTCAAAATATCATTAGTGTCACCCTTGCCATTTTTATTTGGTCAAAATATCATTAGTGTCACCCTTGCCGTTTTTATTTGGTCAAAATATCATTAGTGTCACCCTTGCCATTTTTATTTGGTCAAAATATCATTAGTGTCACCCTTGCCATTTTTATTTGGTCAAAATATCATTAGTGTCACCCTTGCCATTTTTATTTGGTCAAAATATCATTAGTGTCACCCTTGCCATTTTTATTTGGTCAAAATATCATTAGTGTCACCCTTGCCATTTTTATTTGGTCAAAATATCATTAGTGTCACCCTTGCCATTTTTATTTGGTCAAAGTATCATTAGTGTCACCCTTGCCATTTTTATTTGGTCAAAATATCATTAGTGTCACCCTTGCCATTTTTATTTGGTCAAAATATCATTAGTGTCACCCTTGCCATTTTTATTTGGTCAAAGTATCATTAGTGTCACCCTTGCCATTTTTATTTGGTCAAAATATCATTAGTGTCACCCTTGCCATTTTTATTTGGTCAAAGTATCATTAGTGTCACCCTTGCCATTTTTATTTGGTCAAAGTATCATTAGTGTCACCCTTGCCATTTTTATTTGGTCAAAATATCATTAGTGTCACCCTTGCCATTTTTATTTGGTCAAAATATCATTAGTGTCACCCTTGCCATTTTTATTTGGTCAAAATATCATTAGTGTCACCCTTGCCATTTTTATTTGGTCAAAGTATCATTAGTGTCACCCTTGCCATTTTTATTTGGTCAAAATATCATTAGTGTCACCCTTGCCATTTTTATTTGGTCAAAATATCATTAGTGTCACCCTTATCATTTTTATTTGGTCAAAATATCATTAGTGTCACCCTTGCCATTTTTATTTGGTCAAAATATCATTAGTGTCACCCTTGCCATTTTTATTTGGTCAAAATATCATTAGTGTCACCCTTGCCATTTTTATTTGGTCAAAGTATCATTAGTGTCACCCTTGCCATTTTTATTTGGTCAAAATATCATTAGTGTCACCCTTGCCATTTTTATTTGGTCAAAATATCATTAGTGTCACCCTTGCCATTTTTATTTGGTCAAAGTATCATTAGTGTCACCCTTGCCATTTTTATTTGGTCAAAATATCATTAGTGTCACCCTTGCCATTTTTATTTGGTCAAAGTATCATTAGTGTCACCCTTGCCATTTTTATTTGGTCAAAGTATCATTAGTGTCACCCTTGCCATTTTTATTTGGTCAAAATATCATTAGTGTCACCCTTGCCATTTTTATTTGGTCAAAATATCATTAGTGTCACCCTTGCCATTTTTATTTGGTCAAAATATCATTAGTGTCACCCTTGCCATTTTTATTTGGTCAAAGTATCATTAGTGTCACCCTTGCCATTTTTATTTGGTCAAAATATCATTAGTGTCACCCTTGCCATTTTTATTTGGTCAAAATATCATTAGTGTCACCCTTGCCATTTTTATTTGGTCAAAATATCATTAGTGTCACCCTTATCATTTTTATTTGGTCAAAATATCATTAGTGTCACCCTTGCCATTTTTATTTGGTCAAAATATCATTAGTGTCACCCTTGCCATTTTTATTTGGTCAAAATATCATTAGTGTCACCCTTATCATTTTTATTTGGTCAAAATATCATTAGTGTCACCCTTGCCATTTTTATTTGGTCAAAATATCATTAGTGTCACCCTTGCCATTTTTATTTGGTCAAAATATCATTAGTGTCACCCTTGCCATTTTTATTTGGTCAAAATATCATTAGTGTCACCCTTGCCATTTTTATTTGGTCAAAATATCATTAGTGTCACCCTTGCCATTTTTATTTGGTCAAAATATCATTAGTGTCACCCTTGCCATTTTTATTTGGTCAAAATATCATTAGTGTCACCCTTGCAATTTTTATTTGGTCAAAAAAACGTTATTGTCACCCTTATCATTGTTATTTGGTCAAAATAACGCTAGTGCCACTCTTATTTTTAAATGTTTCCCCATAATTTTCTGACACATCTGGGTTTTACGTTTGCCACTGTGATAAACCAATTTCGTGTTTATTATGTTGCTCTTAATTGTGTATTTGGCTGTGTGTGTTTTTCACATTATTAATCAGAATGATTTTCTTCTTAGGTCACATATCCCTCTAGTGGAAGTTGCGCATCTCTCTGGCGTCCCCTCCCTTAACAAGAAGTCTGCCTGAAGTGAGTGTTGTGTTCCCGTGACCATTTTTTACTTTTTCCCTTCATTTACATATAAGAGTTCTGTTAACTCGTTTGCTTTGGGTCACATAGGCATGAATTGCTGTTCCTCTTTTGCACTGGGGGCCACGTGCAAAAATTAGGTGGCCCTTTCTCAGTGTTTTTTGGGAATAACGATATAGTTTTCAACGTGGGTCCCTGTGCCACGCTCCTCATAACTTCTGGTACTGTCAGGTTTTCCTCCTGTTACACCTTTCAGATCTCTTACTGTCAATTTCCGTTTCAGTGCTGAATGGCCTCATAGGTCCCAGTGCTTGGCCTTTGGCCTGAATTCTATATTCAATACAGATCAACTCCTCCTCGGCCCTAGATACATTCTTGATTGTCTTTCTATCATTTTCACAAGTTCTTTGTAGGCAGCTACAGCGCCTGGGGCTGTCCAGAGCCTCAGGAGCTTACAGTGGGAATGTTCTAGAGCAGGGGTTCTCAACCTGGGGGGCTTCAGCAGTTTCCAGGGGAGGCGCGAGCCCTGGGGAAAATTTAAATATTTTCTAATTATATTCGTTATTCCCTTAATAACAAGAGGGAGGAACTGATATTCAGAAGTTTATAAAAAGAATGCAAAAGTATCATAGCCTGAGAACGGTAGCTTCCTATAGTCTACTCTAACCTCGTTGGGCTGACCATGTTTTTGTCATTATCTACCTCCCTCCCTCCCTCCCTCCCTATCCCTCCAAACCCCTTCTCTTTCTCTCTTTTATTTCATTTCCTTTTAAATGTGGGAGGGAGTTTTACTCATAGATGCAAGTCAGTTATATAATATGTTTATGTGGGAGGCTATGAGGCCTCCTCAACAAAAATTAAATTATCCACATAAAGCATATGTAAGTATTGATAGTATAAATAAATACATATATTTTTACATATTTCTATATGAGATTCTTTTTAAACTTATTTATTTTTAGTTTTCCTTTTTAAATCTATTACGACGTCAGTAACCTAGATGTTGTGACGCCAGTTTTAATAGACATAATCAGTCAATCAATCAATCAGTGCAGTGACCTGTAGTTACCAGTTTTTTCAATTGTGATGTTATCGGAATACACTGTTGTAACTCTCTCTCTCTCTCTCTCTCTCTCTCTCTCTCTCTCTCTCTCTCTCTCTCTCTCTCTCTCTCCCTCTCTCTCTTACCGAGAGACTTTCTAAATGCTTGTTCGGAATGAGATTTAGATCATTAATTGTATGCAATCAGTTTTTTTCTTTTCATTTTTAATGTTTTTTTTTTTAACTACTGTTCTCAAAATTATTCCTGTCATTACCATTATTATGAATAATGTGTTTTTTATACTTCTTCAGCATCTGTGGGGATATTGCCGATTTATCATTTTTTATCACGTTCTCTCCTCTATCTAGGTTGTGTATTTTACTGTCTCTGTGTATTTTACTTTGCATATTCCATGTGTATGGCCTTGAGCTGAAATAATATCTATTATTATTATTATTATTATTATTATTATTATTATTATTATTATTATTATTATTTACTGCGAGCTTTGTATATTGAACCAACGTATTTCAACATTTTTGCTAATAAAGATTGAATGCTACCATAATTTCTCTCTCTCTCTCCCTCTCTCTCTCTCTCTCTCTCTCTCTCTCTCTCTCTCTCTCTCTCTCTCTCTCTCTCTCTCTCTCTCTTTGTGTGTGTGTGTGTGTGTGCAGTATTGGTCTGGTAATACTACTGTAGTGTCTGATTGGATACAAGAGGGAAATGTTAGGGTGACGAACGATTTTGCAGAGACTGCAAATGGGACCCCTAAATACTCGTGGAAAGCACTGGAGAAGAATCATTCTGAAACGGCTGCCCAACAGGTGGCAGATCTCAGTTTTTGCAAAATTATGCAGATCCTGCAGTTTTCCTTGTTAGGGCAGCACAGTTCCGTTTTGTGGGTCTAGCCAAGTTTCAAGAGTTGAACTGTTTATTCAGAAAGTAGGTAGATGGAACGTACTGTATGTGGTGGAAATTGGATTTTTGTTTGTAGTAAGTGTCCGGAAATAGACATTTTAGTTTCCTGTAAAGGAAAACTATTGTGCCGACCTTTTCTGTCCGTCCGCACTTTTTCTGTCCGCACTTTTCTGTCCGTCCTCAGATCTTGTAGGAGTCAGTCGGCTGTTTTTCGTGAGCGGATTTTGTCCAGCCGCTACATTAATTTTGTTGAGTCTATTCATCCTCTTATGTTTCCCCTTGTGACTCATTGCTCTTCACGTCAGAGAGAGAGAGAGAGAGAGAGAGAGAGAGAGAGAGAGAGAGAGAGAGAGAGAGAGAGAGAGAGAGAGGACCCAAACCGTCGCTGCGAGAGAAGCAAAAAGCAGCCTCTTTGTCATAAGGAATATGAGCGAGAATAGCTCGGCTCTTTGTGCACGTACGCCCTTCTTGCCCTTTCACACTCATCCCGCAAAGCTGTGCGTCCTCTCTCTCTCTCTCTCTCTCTCTCTCTCTCTCTCTCTCTCTCTCTCTCTCTCTCTCTCTCTCTCTCTCTCTCTCTCGTCTTATCTGTTAGAAAATACCATCACAAGAGTCTCCAGAGGATAAAGGAGCCTTGTTGGCAGAGTTGCTCCTTCGGAAACAAAGACTACGAAAAATGTTACTTTTCTGCTCTTAATACCTGTCTCGTTGATTTCCGGTGATGGACGTTATAAGTAGGCTATACTTCAGAAGAAAGAGCATTAAATGGCGATTGCAATTGCATATATAAAACTACAATAGATGAACTCTGCAACAATTCATCAAGGTGCAAACACCGGGAAGTCCCGCCACACCACTCCTGTCTGACATAGGTCTAATGTTCACATGTTTCCCCACACACTTCCCTTGACTGCCCCACAGGCTGAATAACTCCTTCCTTCTCTTTCAATTATTCATCAGTTAATGAATTATTCATTGAACTATTCACTAATTAATGAATGACTCACTACTCGCTCGGCCTAGTCGTTCAAATAGGAAGATAATGATGGTGATTTCAGGCTTCAACACTGAACCTGTGTACGAGTATAGGTCTAGGTTTGCTAAGTGGCTCTTAACTACTTCTGTGCCTCGCCAACTGCCCTGTATGCCCGTAGTCTGGGTATGGCTTACAGTAAGCCGTGTGGGTAATGATTTAGATGATAGTAAAGCAATTAACCGTCGTGAATTGCTTTCAATATGCTGCTTTTGCCTAAATGATACGTCATTGTAAGGCAGGGGGTGGTGGTGGGGCACCAGTCATAGATTTGGCAGGCAATCTCTACCCAGGAGGGAGCATAAACAGGGATAGTTTCAGCTCCTATGGGCACACACTCCTTTCCTCTGTCCGCCATAACAATTTTATACGAAAATATGTAGAACAAAACCACAAAATCGACGCCTCAAGCTCTCAAAAGGGCGTATCATCAACAAAGATGGCGGCCGAAAGACAAACCAAAAATTCCCCGAAAATACCAGTCGAATTTTAGGGAATTGAGATCAGTGGGGATTAGTAGTTGTAGCGCGGTCCCCCTTCTCTGCAACGGCTCTCCTCTCGAAAATAGTAGTAGTAATGAGGGGACAGGCGCTGCAACGGCTCTTTCGAATCACCACTGATCTCAATTCCAAAAAATTGACTGATGCTTTTTTGGGTGTTCTGGACAGTCCTTTGGTCGCCATCTTTGTTGATGATACGCCCATGTTGCTCTTTGTAGCGTCGATTTTTGGCTACAACGAGAGAGAGAGAGAGAGAGAGAGAGAGAGAGAGAGAGAGAATGCCAAAGGTTGGGGGGTAGGGGCCAATGGGGGCGAGGTTGAGAGACCCAGCCCAATCCGACAATAATCCAAGAAGGTTTTTAGTCTTTTTTTCCTCTCTATTTCTTCCCAAGGGGACGAACAGGAAGAAACGTTTTTTCCCCTTTATATATTTTTTTTGTCAAGGCGGAAAGAATCCTCAGCATTTAAATTAGGATTGAAGGATTTCTAGGATGGAAGGTCCTGGATTAAAGGATTTCCAGGTTTAAAAGTCTAGGTTTAAAGTGGGATTGAAGGATATCCAGGATTGAAGGTCTAGGATTAAAGGACTTCTAGGATTGAAGGTCTAGGATTAAAGTAGGATTAAGTAACTTCTACGATTGAAGGTCTAGGATTAAAGTAGGATTGAAGGATATCCAGGTTAAAGATCTAGGATTAAAGTAGTATTAAGTAACTTCTAGGATTGAAGGTCTAGGATTAAAGTAGGATTGAAGGATATCCAGGGTTAAAGATCTAGGATTAAAGTAGGATTAAATAACTTCTAGGATTGAAGGTCTAGGATTCAAGTAGGATTAAATAACTTCTAGGATTGAAGGTCTAGGATTAAAGTAGGATTGAAGGATATCCAGGGTTAAAGAACTAGGATTAAAGGAGTGCTAGGATTGAAGGTCTAGGATTAAAGTAGGATTGAAGGATGTCCAGGATTGAAGGTCTGGGATTAAAGTAGGATTAAAGAACTTCTAGGATAAAGTAGGATTAAAGAACATCTAGGATTGAAGGTCTAGGATTTAAATAGGATTGAAGGATATCCAGGATTAAAGGTATGGGGTTAAAGTAGGATTGAAGGATGATTCGGATTAAAGTAGGATTAAAGAACTTCTAGGATTGAAGGCCTAGGATTAAAGTAGGATTGAAGGTCTAGGATTAAAGTAGGATTAAAGGACTGAAGGTGTAGTACCAGTAATATACAATAACGTCTCGTTTACTGTCACTTGTTATAATCTCATGATGGGAGGGTATACATATGTATATGTATATATATGTATGTGTATAGATATAAATTTCTGACTGACATCAGGATTGAACTGTCTTCCTGTATCCTGAGATCGTGTTTGTAGGATGATTGTGTGGAGGCAGAGGGGCGTGGCAAGAAAGCCTTCACAGAAGGGAGTAGGTCCAAGTCCACAATCCTCGGGAAGAAGCCTTTGAGCTGAATGACTGATTGTCAGTCCACTTCTAAGCCTACTGTAGGTCCTTCCTCATCCACGGCCACACTGCTCACTTTCGTTTAGTTCCTCCACTGACGATGCCTTCGTGAATGATGTTCCGACGGGAGTGTGGTTCTATTGTGAGATAATTCACTGGTCGAAGGCGTCTGTCTGTCTGTCTGTCTGTCTGTCTCCCTCCTCATTACCATTAGAGACAAGAAAAGCCAAAGTTCTCTCGAGGTGTGGGTTGGGTGACGTTTCCCACTCTTCGGGTGCTTCACATTAGGCCCACCATTGCTCCCCAGTCGACATTTTTTGCTGTTTTGAGTTGAAATCTTTCAAATTTCGACCTGGTTTTCTATTAATTAGTGAGGCGATTCATTCCGTTTTGCTGTATTGCATTTCATTATGCTGTATTTTATAGGTATTTTGTCGTTCTGTTGCAATCATCCTCCTGCCCACATGGCAGTCTGCACAGAAAACGACCAACTACCCAGACTGGTTGTGTACATCGAAAGTTATGTAAAAATGCGCATATGCATTTTAAAACATATCATTTCAGTACAGTAAGACTGCACCCTAAAGTAAATATAAACTGGCAAATGACCCACAATATACTACAACAGATAACAAAAAAAAAAAATATTAGATATTAGATGCACGTAGGGAAACCTAGGCCGACGTGGCTTCTCGACGTACGATGGACCTTTTTGTACCCACTCCAACTGCGTAACTTGGTTTACCTGTTATTTATTTAAAATAATGTGGCCTACAATGTTTTTTGAGGTTGACAGTTCGACTCGAAATCAGAAGACCGGTGTATATGAATGGCAGTTTTATTTATATGTGTTTCTCAGCCCTGGTTCTGTTTCTGGCAACCTCTGCTGATTTCCTGAGGAGGCGTTTTGAACCACCCAGTCACTCGTGGCTGTTCAGAATGTATCTGGTGCCTCCTGGCTGTCAGTTTCTGTCAGTTCCTGTCTGTTGAAATGGAAACAGTGACGAGAGAGAGAGAGAGAGAGAGAGAGAGAGAGAGAGAGAGAGAGAGAGAGAGAGAGAGAGCCACAGTAGTAGTTTTTCAGACTTATTTTCCTCAGGGTCGTCGGCAATCTTCTGGATGTTGTAAATGACTTCAGCAATCTTTTTTGGGGATTTTATTCTATGTATTTGGGTTGACGAGGTGCCTAGATAATATTTTTAACTCCTGCACGAATATTATTAATTTGCTCATGTTGAATGATGATAGAAATCGTTCCTTTCGATACTCGTCCTTGTTCTTGGCTCTTAGCTGATCGAATGCACGCGGCTGTAAACACAATTACAACTGTTTGTTTGCCTTGATACTGGTCGCGCATGTCACTCGAATCCTGCTTGAGACGGTCTTTCTGTCTGGGTGCTGCTGCTTATCAGCTGTGATGGTCCGGTTACTTCTGAATCATTGTGATGAGGGGGGGTGGGGGGAGGACTGTTGTCAAGAGGACATTCTCAGGTTCTTTGTGAGGGGATGGTGGAGCATAGTAATTCAGACCTTGAGTTACAGTCTGTTCTTGCAGGTGCCATTAGTGATGTTTCCTCTGCCCAAGTGTGCAAGACTGCTGCTGTTTGGTCTTGGTTTATGGTGTAAGTTAAACTGAAGTTTTATTAGGAACTGGAGGATTCTCCAATAGTTTTTTGCTTTAGTTTGCTCTAAGTTCACCAATTCACACGTACATTTGAACTATAGCCTCGTAAAATCGTGCTTGCATCGTTCCTGGCTGATTGCTTGCGCAAGGAAAAGTTGGTTGTTCCAGGTCGGATTCTGATGTCTTGCAGTTCGAAACCTCTCATGACTGGGCAGTGTCAGTCAGTCAGCTGACCGTGGATTGGTGTTTGTGGTATATGGCCTCCCTCGCTGGTCTCTTGGTATTAAATCACATTTGCTGGTTTCCCTTTTTCTTCTTCTTCCATCATCGTCAGTTTTGCTTGCATCTTCATTCCGTTTTGTCTTCAGTGATGTCCAGCTGATGGTGGCGGGACATTTTTAGTTCTTATTACTGTTCCTTAATATTTTACTGCGACAAATAAATAATCGGAATTATCATCGAGATAGAGAGCACAGTAGCTCCATGATGCCCGAGGGGGCGGGGGAAGGCAGCAGGAGTTCCAAAGCGTTACTGTCACTACAGGCACTCCCCCTTCCCCCACCGACTCCCTCCCTCACACACACACACACACACACGCGGGGGTTTGAGAAAATGATCCACTGTCATCCAGCAACGAGAGAGAGAGAGATAGAGGTTGTTTATGCATTCAGTAGAATTTGGCAACATGGCTCAAAAGTTATTAGAGTGCATTAAGTGACAAATCCGTCTTTTTTTTCTTCATGAGGTCTGTCTTCCCAAAACTGACAGTGGCTCCGTCTGTACTTGAGCCGCAGCCTCCGTTCTTCTGGCTGTGAACAGAAGTGCCACTATGAATTGACAGAAAGGAGGACCACTTGTGGGATACAGTAAAGTGACGGAAGTGTGTTCACCCCAGGGATGAACGGACGACAAAGACGCCTCATATCTCTTTCTCTGCCACATCAGTCTGTCTGTCTGTCTGTCTGTCTGTCTTTGTCTGTCTATGTTGAAGAAATATGATCGTTAATAACTTTTGCCTTTGACATGTTCAATCAACAGTGGATGGAAGGAAGCCATTTCATGATGCTGCAGGGAGGTAGTACCGTCAGTGCACCTCGTGCGGTGCATATATTCCGTCTTTTATTTTCCCCTTCCCTGCCACGTGGTGGTTTGGTTTCATAGTGATTGTGGCGATGGTGATGATGACAGTGACTGTGTCTTATTGTTGTTGATAACATTCCTTATGGGAGAATTACGGACAGACAGGCAGACAGACAGAGAGGGATTGCTTTTCTCCCGCTGTTGCTGCTGACTTTTTGCCGACACTTCTACGTCTATTTTTTTTGCTGACGCTTTCGTGCTGACCGACGATTTTTCCTGGTACCTCCTGCTGACAGTTTTTTTTGTGGTGATGCTTTTTGCTGCTGACGTTTCCGGGCGTTTTTTGCTGACGCACTTTTCCCCTTGTTTCCCGACGGTTTTTGCTGACGACAAGGTTGCCAGCGACGATTGCTGACTATTTTTTTTTTCGAAGCTTGCTGACGCTTTCCTGTCATTTCTCCGGCTGTTGCTGACGCTTCCTAACGTTTCTCCGGCGGCTGCTGACACTTGCTGACGTTCTGATGTTTCTGCAGTTCTTGCTGACGTTTCTCGGGCGTTTACTGAAACTTTTGCTGACACTTGCTGATGTTCCTCAACTCTTAAAGACACGTGCTGACGTCCATCGACTCTTACTGACATTTCCTGACATTCACCTGGTGTTTCTACTGTGCTTGCTGACGTTTCTCCGGCGCGGACTGAGGCTTTGTGGTGATGCTTGCTGACGTTTTTTCTGAGGCTTGTTGACATTCTTCTGGTGATTCTACCGTTCTTGCTGACGTCTCCGGCAATTGCTGACACTAACTGACGTTTCTCGGCTCTTACTGACACTTTGCTGACGTTCCTCTAATGTTTCTGCGGCGCTTCCTGGCGTCTCTCCGACGCTCGCTGAGGCTTTTTTTTTGCTGACTCTTGCTGACGTTTCTCGATTTTTCTGACTCTTTTGCTGACATATCTGACGTTAATCGATTTTTCTGACTTTTTTGCTGACATATCTGACGTTTATCGATCTTTCTGGTTTTTTTTTTTGCTGACACCTGCTGACGTTTCTTGATTTTTCTGACTTTTTTTGCTGACACATCTGACGTTTATCGATTTTTCTGACTTTTTTGCTGACATATCTGACGTTTATCGATTTTTTTTGCTGACACTTGCTGACGTTTTCTGATGTACCAATTCAAATCGTACTAATCCCAATCATACCAATTCCAAACTCAGTCATACTAATCAAAACGGTACCAATCCCAATTATCCAAATCATGTCATTCCCAATCATCCAAATACCAGTCATGCCAATCCCAATTCCAATCGTGTCAGTCCCAATTCATATCAGTCCCAAACCCAATCATACCAATCACAACAATACCGCTCCAAATCGCATCAATTATTCCAACCATGCCAATCTTAATCAGACTAATCCCAGTATTCCAATCCCGATCCAAATCGTGCAAATCCCAACCAAATCAGTCCCAATCCCAACCCTACCAATCCCAATAATACCAATCTCAATCCCCGTAAAGACAATACCAATCCCAATCACCGTCATGCCACTACCAATTATGTCAATCCCAATCCCCGTAATGCCAATACCAATCCCAATCATACCAATCCCAATACCCATAATACCAATCTCAATCCCAGTCATGCCAATCCCAATCAGACCAATCCCCATCATGTCAATACAAATCCAGATCATGCCAATCCCAACCAAATCAATCCCAATCCATAATGCCAATACCAATCCCGATCATACCAATCCCAATCCCCATAATGCCAGACCAATCCCAACAATGCCAATCCAAATCCCAATCATACCAGTCCGAATCCCCATAATGCCAATACCAATCATACCAATCCCAATCCCCCATAATGCCAATCCCAATCCCTGTGATGCCAATATTAATCCAAATCATAGCAATACCAATCTCAAGCCCAATCATGCCAATCCCAATACCCGTAATACCAATCTCAAACCCAATCATGCCCATCCCAATCAGATCAATCCCCATCATGTCAATCCCAATCCCAACCATGCCAAACCAAATCCCAACCATGCAAATCCAAATCCCAATCATACCAATCCAAATCCCCGTAATGCCAATACCACTCCCAATCATGCCAATCCCACGCACTCTCGAATGATTACCTTCTCTTGCTTTGTTAATCAGGTCCTTACCGAATCCTCTCTCCTGCAACAAGTGTCTAGAGTTGAGGGAAAGTGCAGTCGACACAGGAGGAGGCGGAAATGATGATCTTCTGAGAAGGAAAAATCGTCTGGAAGAATCGGGTTCAGTCCCACCAGCCAGTGGGGGAGTGAGTCGCTTTCAAAGCCTTAATTCCCTCCACTGGCCCTCAAAGGTCAAATCAAGTTTTTCAGCCAATGAGAGAAGGCGACAGAAATGGCTTCTTTCTTGGGTGTGGTGGAGGAGATCTTTGATTGGCCAAGAGAAAATCTTAGTGGTTTTTTCTGATTTTCTTTCAGCATTATATAGTTCCCTTTCCGTGTTAGCTATTCTGCGCAAGTTTTGGGTTAATATCTGGTGGGATTCATCCGGCTGAAGGTTAATTAGCACAGGTATTTAGAAATGTTTGGGTAAGAACCCCCCCACCCGCCCCCCAGTGCTCCGTAGAGACCAGTGAGTGACAGCTGTCGTTTCTGCCAGTCAACTGCAGTCAAAGGAAGGTGAAAAAGTGTCTATAAATCCTTGTTAAGGGCGTGAATTTTCAATCTTGGAATCAACCGAGAAATTTGGAATGAAAAGCAAATTCCTGGAATTGGTCAGTGCTTTGAAATAGCCAGTGTGTGATTATTGTCAGGACTTGGGTCAACTGACAAAGATGTCGATTTTATGGCCCAGTGCTCTCTTGGCTCAGCAAGCGCTTCATACACTCATTTTAGTTTTCCCTTTATGCGTGCGTTTATGGCCCTTGGTGCTTGTGGATCACGCGCTTTTGCCTTCATTTCTCTTGCGAAAGCACGACTCTAACTGCGAGGATCACACGTTTCTACAGTCATCGCTTCCATGAAAGCACGACACAGCAGCCACACCCGCAAGTCATCAGTACACGAGCTTGGCATTTATCTCTCTCTCTCTCTCTCTCTCTCTCTCTCTCTCTCTCTCTCTCTCTCTCTCTCTCTCTGGGGCTTTTAAGTCTGTTGTGGGATACCAGAAGCTGTTGTGATGATTCCACGCCATTTTTGACAGCGTTGCTGACGTCCTTTGAAAGAGAAACAAGTGAACAAGGAAAAAGCGAACAACTTGATTTCGATAATTCGATAAGTGGCCTAGTTAATTTTTTTTATTAACTACTGAATGTGTTTTGTGTGTGTGTGTATATATATATATATATATATATATATATATATATATATATATATATATATATATATATATATATATATATATATATATATATGTTACCAGGAACAGAATCAACACTTTTTTGAAAGTGTACGTAGCGTAATCCTAGCGATCTTTCTTCAGGAAAAAGACGTATAAAGATTCGACCCATGATAACACTCACATTTTTTTCCCTCTCTCTCAACTCTCTCTCTCTCTCTCTCACCGTGTATCGACTCTCTCTCTCAGCCCGAATCCCTCTCTCTCTCTCTGGCCTCACTCATTCCCACAAAGCAACTAAATGGACTATTTAAAGAAACGCAATAGTTTCTACAAAAATAGGTTTATTATTCGAATAACCCAACAAGAAATGAATAAAACAAAGCAAAGATTAAAATGCATAATAAATGAATTATCGAGTCAGATAACTAAACTCTAAACTGCAAAACACTTCTGATTAAAGAAGTCTCATTATGGCTAATAGCCTGGAAATCCCCAAAATCTCACATACTCGCAAATCAATAAATAAAAGTCATGTCCAAAAAAAAAAACAGTCTACCACAATTCCACATGTCATTCCAACATGTCCACAGACATCTGTCGAAAGAATTAAACATGACAGAAAACTCCCAAAAATATATGAAATGCAAAACACAATAATGGAAAGTGTAAAATGCATAGCCAAGATATGGCAAACGTAACATAACAAAATAATAATATAAAAGAGGTATGAATATTCATATTAAATCTCCCACACCAGTTCAAAAGTTCATAATGATTAGAAAATCATGGTAAAAATCACAAGTTCAATTTCCTCCCATAAAAACAGAGATTTGAAACTCTACCTTATCTGCCGATTTTCAAAGCCTGGATCCACTCCAAAGCTATGGCTGGACAACTGCAGTTCTATCACGTTAATGAACGATCAAACTCACTTTTAGGGCAGATTTTGGCATAATCTAGATCAAAGTAACGCACGTACTCACGAATATACATAACTCTCCGGAGATCATCTGATAGCCAATATTGCTGAGCTTCTCGCGCAGATAGCTGAGGAATCAAACTATTTGCTGAATACAAAGATTTTACAACTGACGGCTCTGTCAGTACCATCTCGCTCCAAAAATTCTTTCATCACATCTTAAAGCATTGAAGCTATGAAATGCATATATGTGTCCTTTAAATAGAGCTCGGCCACCCCATAAGAGCGTCTCGCTCTCCTTAACGGCAAACTAAAACAAAAGCATATGTATAAAACATAACAAAATAGAGCTATGCTCAATTAGCAATGTCTACTGCACTGCAGCTTTAAGGACTGCTCTCATGACGCACTTCCAAAGTCACTGGGGTTGTGTTCTTAGAGCCTTTACATGTAACCTTACAAACACGAATAAGCTTTACTACTCCCACAACAAGAATTATCAGTAAAATAGCTATTAAGACAATTAAAATTGTCGGCATAATATATTCCTGATACTGGAACATCACGGAATCGTCGATGTCTTCCAACGGTGGAACCGTCATTGGCACCTTGGTTGTAGGTACCGCCACTACCAAATGCTCGTTATGCGTATGACGCATAATTATCTTCTCGGAACTGTTGAATACAGCACGGCTAAGTACGATAAAGTCCGTAGACAGGATTCTGCAGGATGAATCAAACAGTTTGGATCCTTGAAGAACGAATGACGTCGACTTGTTGTTCTGGCACATCATTGTAACTGCATACTCCTTGCAAAACACGGCAGGAAGAGTACTGGTGGACTCGATGTGGTAATCTCGCAGGAACTGTCTAAAGTCACATTCTGTCGGAGTCTGTCCATGAACTAATGATAATTCACAACCACCCACAGACACAACTCGCAACTGGAAAATACTACTGTCACACACACACTACTCTCTAACTAAAGTACAACCTGTCTTATAATCAACTCCCGAACCTTGATATTGATCTCCCAAAAGCACTCGAAAAAGGTCTAATAACAAAAAGGTTTCATGTTACTGAACCAAACAAAACTACTAATGCAAAAGTCAAACACTCACAATGTGAACTAATTCCAAGTGTGTATCTCAGAATAATCACAGTCAACTTACTATTAAGCACAACAACTCTACGGAACTCACTCATAAAAAAAATTCTATCCAACAGAAAAAAAAAAAATATTCAAGAATCCTATCCAAACACTAAAAGGTATCATATCTCGTAAAAGACATGAAAGTTCTACTCCGGTTAGCAAACATTTCGCAACATCTACCTAACTCTCAACAAAATAGCAATTGACGTAATAGCAATCGCTCCCACGATCGTAACAACTACAACTACTCACAATACAGCTCCCGTAATTTTAAAAAGAAACTGAAAAAAAAATCCAAATACTAAAATACGATCTCCCAACCCGAAAAAAAAATATCAGACTTGTTCGTTCCGATATACCAAGTACCTCCCCCCAAAAAAATCCTAAACAACACACATATTGCGTCAGATGACAAAATACATCATAACACAACAACACACTAACACACTGGTCAAATCTCGTATGAAATTATCCCATGTCTCAATTCCCAAAATCATTCGAAAACAAATGATTAAGAACTTCAACATCTAAAATGAACAAGATATAAAAAAATAAATAAAAATCATATATATACAAATATCAACCCACTTATCCCTCTAACTATATACAAACGTTCCATTACATGACTATATACAAATGTTCCATTACATCCCAACTTTCTTTAACTTCGAAATATGGGTCAATTTCGTCACTCCAGTATTTACATCTTTAACTACAAATCTATTCCCTCTTTTGATCTCTACAATCTCAAAAGGTCCGTGGAACTTCGGACTTAATTTATAATTCAGATCATTCCGAACATTCACTTTAACAAACACTCTATCACCCATCGAAAAAGCTACTCCCCTCGATTTCGCGTTACTTTTCTCTACCATTGCACGCGAACTAAGTTCAAGTTCTTTACTGATACGTGCAAATCTTTCTCTCGCTGTATTTATCAATGAAGTGACCGTAACATCACCCTGAACTCGCTCTGGTAACAAATCAAAAGGTCCTTTCAACTTGTATCCATACAAAGCTTCTGCTGGAGATATCTTAATTGTGTCATTCAACATAGTATTGATACTATATCGCACTTCATCCAACGATCTGTCCCAATGTGTATCGGAACCACCCACCGTTATGCGCGAAGCTTCGATTACTTTCCGATTCGCCCTCTCACATAACCCATTCGCTTCAGGTCTATACGGGATTATAGATACTTTCTTTATTCCCAACAAATTAGCAAGACCGTCTAAAGTCTTATTAATAAACTCCCTACCATTGTCTGTGATCAGACATTCTGGAACACCATATCGACAAATTATCCCCTTAAAGAACGCTATAGCAACTTCCTCAGCTGATTTGTACTTCAGTGGGAAAATCTCGACAAAGCGAGTCAACTCATCAACAACTACTAATAAATGTCTATAACCATAAGCGGACTCTGAGAAGTTACCCAGAATATCCATATGCACTCTCTGAAACGGCCTATGTGGTATGGGATATGAACCCAAACGACACGACACTGTCGTCGCTGGCTTATTCGCATTGCAAATAGCGCACTTCTTCACAAAGGCTTCTACTGCGGAAAACATATTTTTCCAAAAGAACTTTGACCTGACGTTTTCATACGTCTTGTCCACACCTAAATGAGGCGAACCAAATTTACAATGTACAATGTCTAGAACTTGTGGTACTAGACTCTCTGGCACGATGATTTGTGTAATCTCACCCATGCTTCGAGTACTTCGCAAGTTATACTTAACTTTCCTCACCAATAAATTATTCTCCAACTCTAGACCAGAAAAAGGCAACTTATACCCTTTCTTCGGTGAAACTCCCCTAAGAAATGCCTTAGCATCTGACAACAATTTATCTTCATCTTGCTTTTGTTCGAGCAAGCCTATGTCCCAAGTGACATTTTCACCCGTAATATAACACACTGCGTTACTCTCACTATCACGAATAACAATCTCTCCCGAGACTGCCGACTCACTATTTTTCCCCGAAGTATGCACTGTAGGAACGTGTATGTCCTCTACATGCGATCTCTCAGAACTACTAATATCAGAGACATTAGACACCAAATATTTACTCTCTTCTCCCACACAGGATTCGGTGTGTATTTCCTCATCCTCGACCGGAAAGTATCTGCTCAATGCATCTGCAACTACATTATGCTTACCTTCAATGTATTTGAGGTTTGCATCAAAATCTCTCAATGTTAGGAACCAACGTGCTCTCTTGGGCGACAAATTTGGCTTATTAAAAAGCTCCAACAACGGTTGATGATCTGTAAAAATCTCAACTTTATTTCCCAACAACAACACCTTAAAATGAACAAGGCTAGAGACGACTGCAAAAGCCTCCTTGTCCACAACTGACATCAGCCTTTCGTTACTAACACGCGTTTTGAACTTTCTGCTATAAAAAGCAATTGGGTGTAATTTCCCTTCAAATTTCTGCATCAAACACGCACCTATACCTTCCTGACTCGCGTCAGTCACTAAGGTGAACGGTTGACTAAAATCTGGAAACTTCAAAACTGGTGGGTTCAACAAAGCGTTCTTAAGCTTCTCAAAAGCTAATTGTTGACTATCACCCCAAACAAACTTAACGTCTTCTCGTAACAAATCTGTCAATGGAGACGCTATTGTAGAAAAATTCCGCACAAAACGGCGAAAGAAACCCGACATACCTAGGAACGAACGAATCTGTTTCCTGGTTTTGGGAACTGGAAAATTCACAATGGCTTTAACTTTCTCATCAGTCACTCTAACTCCCACTTTAGAGATAACATGTCCTAAATAGACAATTTTTCTCTTCAGAAACTCAAATTTGGCCAATTTGACCTTTAATCCAGCGAACCGTAATCGCTTGAGGACTTCTTTTAACACCTTTAGATGTTCTTCAATTGTATCTGTGCATATGAGAATGTCATCCATGTACACAAACACCGACTTTCCTAACAAGCCATGAAGTACTGTGTTAACCAGTCTAGTAAATGTTATTGGGGACCTTTGTAATCCAAAAGGCATCCTATTAAACTCGTAATGTCCCTTTGGTACCGAAAATGCTGTATATTTACGGCTACTCTCACAAAGGGGAACCTGTAAAAACCCTTGCATAAGATCTATTATAGATGAATATATATTTTTGCCACCGATCTCAACAAACAAATCAGGCAAACAAGCTACCGGATATCTATCTGGGCATGTTTTTTCATTCAATTTACGAAAATCTACACAAACTCTGATACTACCGTCTTTCTTAGGAACTGCAAGCAAAGGAAAATTAAACGGAGAATTGGACGGTCTGATAATGCCTTCCGACTCCCACTTCTGACCTTCTTTTTCTACTTCTTCTCTGATCTTAAAAGGAATTCGATATGCTGGAATATATATGGGATTGGTACCCTTTTCTAGGCGGATTGAATGTTCTAAAACATCTGTAACTCCTAATTTATCTCCCTTCAAAGCAATGATATCTAGATATTCTTTCAACACTTTCTCTACTTTATCTGAATACTCAGGATAATCAACTTTATCCAAATGTTCATGCAGAACCTGACTTCGGAACTGTTGCTCCTCGTTAGGAAACATATTCCCGTCTCCACAAAAACTCACTAATTTATGCTCTTCATTAAACTCTTCAAAATCAATTACATAAGTACCCTTGTGATATTTTTTCACTGAGTCTTGATAGCTAACTAATTCTACTGAAGTCACGCCTGCGACTGTAACTTCATTCACTGACACCGTACTCACAATGTCTTTGAATTCCTTGGTTCCATCAACAACGCACACTTGAGAAGGAAAATTCTTCTCTTTCAGCGACACTTTAACCAATGTAGGAACTCGCGGTTGCAAATCAATATCTTCCAACAAAAATCCTTTGAAAGATCTTTGCGGAATATCTTCACTCTCTAATGACTGTGTTACACATGTCTCAGACTGTGTCTTAGGTTTCTCACAAGTTTTTTTTCCTGTGTATATATGGAACAAAACAACCTGACTCACCTATTGTAATCCCCTGAACTCCCGTAAGAATGTTGATGTTATGTCGCATACAAGAAGGGTGTCCTAGCAAAACCATTTCACCTAAGGCTAATCCTTCTATGACCAAAAATGATTCTACTATTGTCTTTCCGCCGATACAAAGCGTAAGAAATGACGAACCTAAAATATTCAGTTTCCTCGCTTGTACATCACACACTGTCTCACTAGAAGGGACTAATTTGCACTCTGGAAACCTCGAGTGAAAAAGGTCAGCATTTACTAAGTTAACTGAGCTACCAGAATCAATGAAAATAAGAATTTCATTGCCATTAGAGAATCCACGTACAATCGGCCTAGGTCCTAGTGACTCTAAGACCTGATTGCTCATTATCCTGTGTCCGTTTTCGAACTTATCTTGTGAAAATTCTGCTGTTCCTTTGTGTATCTAGAACTTGCATCATGTGGAATTCTCCTGTCATATCTAGAAAAACCCCCCCGTGACTTCCCTGAATATTCTCTACTCTTTGTGGCTGGACAAAATCTCCATCCATGATCTGAAGATTTGCAAACTGAACAATATCTCACTCTGCAATTTGATTTACTATGTCCTAGTTTATCACAATTAAAACAACGTATCGTTGTGACTGATCTCTCTGGAATTTTCTTCGATTCTACTCGTGCACATGTCTTCGCTGTTGCATCATTTCCCGAATGCGAGCGACTATCATCGCTCCGTGGTTTCGAAACCACAGCCGACATTTTTGCACCTCCCTGTACAAAACTACTGTCCAGTGTCGGGCATTTTGATAGATTTTTGTTAATCTGTGCAAAAAAAAAGGATTCGTCTGTATCCTGATCAATTCTCTTATCAAAACTATCTACAATTACATCTGGGACCGACATTAAAAGGCAAGCAAAGTGTAACAATCTTTCAAAATTATCTAAGGAGATATTATTTCCAGTTACCCAAGGAGAGCCTATTATAGATTTCTTTAACTCAACTACTGCATCAAATAAATTCGCACTGTATGTGACTAGTGAATCATTGCCCTTCTTTATTTTGAGAAACTCTCGCAAATTCCGAACTGCACATTCACGTTGAACTCCGCCATAAGTAGCTCGTAGAAATTTCTGCAGTTCATTCCAAGTTTTACACCTTCTGAACCCGAAACTGCGTGCTCGTTTCCCAATATCTCCTTTATCTAAATCCAGAAATGATTTAGCCTCTGTTAAAGCTTCAGCGCCATTCGTAATTTTCTTAGAATTCAAATAATTGTTCACTGACTCAATGAAAGTTTCTATATTTTGGGTTGGCTTCCCGTCAACTAACCCTTTAAAATTACTAATTCCCGCGCTAACGCTCGTCACTTTATGCACCACAACTGATTGGGATGTGCTTGCTGCATCGTCCGTCATTTTGTGAGTGATCACACGCCCTGAGCGTAACAACATAAAAAAGAAACCAAAAAGAACACTAGAGAAAGGTAAAAGTTACCCCCTCTAAAAGAAGAACAGAAAACGGAGTTCTGCGCAACTTACGATAATGGGGTACTTACCAATTTGAACAGAAAACGGAGCACCTATCTCTCGACTTCTAACCTGTGACGTCACCCACTCGAAGACGAAGCAAAAAAAAAGCAGGGCGATTTTTGTTAAATCATCACTTTGCGTAATTAACTCACAATCGCCACTATTCACACTTATTTGGGTATTTTGTTAACCCCAAAATTGCTCTAGAGATCTTCCAGATCTATTTCACAACTCCCCACTCCCAGTACTCGAATAGAGACGGAAAAAAAAAGGTTCCCCGTATTACCCACGTAATCACGACCCCCTATGAAACTCGATCTCTTAAGACTGAGTGGTCACACAACACACATCACGCTCCCGGCCCAGTCGCTTTGGGTATCAACGTTACCAATTAGTCTATTAGTAATCTCCCTCTTTCGCCATCATTAAAGACATTAAAATTCATGAGATACTGCTGCCACCATTTAATTCTGTTACAAGAAACAGAATTAACACTTTTTTGAAAGTGTACGTAACGTGATCTAACGATCTTTCTTCAGGAAAAAGGCGTAAAAAGGTTCGCTCATGATAACACTTGCATCCTTTTTTTCTCCTCTCTCTCTCTCTCTCTCTCTCTCTCTCTCTCACCGTGTATCGCCTCTCTCTCTCTCTCTCATCGTTTTCCGAAGTTCACCCACCCGACCTCACTCATTCTCTCAAAGCAATTGAATGGACTATTTAAAGAAACGCAATAGTTTCTACAAAAATAAGTTTATTATTCAAATAACCCAACAAGTAATGAATAAAACAAAGCAAAGATTAAAATGCATAATAAATGAATTATCGAGTCAGATAACTAAACTCTAAACTGCAAAACACTTCTGATTAAAGAAGTCTCATTAGGGCTAATAGCCTGAAAATATCCAAAATCACACATACTCCCCAAATCAATAACTAAAGTCATGTCAAAAAAACAGTCTACCACATGTTATTCGAACCAGTCCACATGTTATTCTAACATGTCTACCCTGTCCACAGACATCTGTCGAAAGAATTAAACATGATAGAAAACTCCCAAAAATATATGAAATGCAAAACACAATAATGGAAAGTGTAAAATGCATAGCCAAGATATGGCAAACGTAACACAACAAAATAATAATATAAAAGAGGTATGAATATTCATATTAAATCTCCCACACCAGTTCAAAAGTTCATAATGATCAGAAAATCATGGTAAAAATCACAAGTTCAATTTTCTCCCATAAAAACAGAGATTTCAAACTCTACCTTATCTGCCGTTTCAAAGCCTGGATCCTCTCCAAAGCTACGTCTAGACAACTGCAGTTCTATCACGTTAATGAACGATCAAACTCACTTTTAGGGCAGATTTTGGCATAATCTAGATCAAATTAACGCACGTACTCACGAATATACATAACACTTCGGAGATCAACTGACTGCCAATATTGCTGAGGTTCTCACGCAGATAGCTGAGGAATCAAACTATTTGCTGAACACAAAGATTTTACAACTGACGGCTCTGTCAGTACCATCTCACTCCAAAAATTCTTTCATCACATCTTAAAGCATTGAAGCCATGAAATGCATATATGTGTCCTTTAAAATTGTAGCAGCCATGTTTTCTGATATATATATATATATATATATATATATATATATATATATATATATATATATATATATATATATATATATATATATATATATATATATATATATATATATATATATATATATATATATATATATATATATATATATATAAGGAGTCAGGAGTGAATCCATATTAATAATCATCGATAAAGGGAAGAGGACACACGCAGATGCACAAGCTATCTTTATTCCAACGTTTCGTAAGTGTCCACGTAACTACGTCATCAGGGCTGTTATAATGAAACATAAAATTCCTTGTGAAATTGTAAAAACAAACTAAAAATTAGGAATTGAAAAAGCTGAAAATATTCTTACAAAATAATATATATATATATATATATATATATATATATATATATATATATATATATATATATATATATATATATATATATATATATATATATATATATATATATATATATATATATATATATATATATATATATATATATATATATAAATAATATATATGTATATATATATATATATATATATATATATATATATATATATATATATATATATATATATATATATATATATATATATATATATATATATATATATATATATATATATATATATATATATATATATATATATATATATATATATACATATATATATATATATATACATATATATATATATATATATATATATATATATATATATATATATATATATATATATATATATATATATACATATTGTGTATGTATGTATGTATTTATGTATGTGCTTTATGCATACACACACACACATGTACGGTATATACAAAAGGGAAGTGTCCTTCTTTTAGCTCACAAATCTGGTTACATTACGATGATTACGTATATGATACATATATCAATTATCAAACTTGGAAGTGATTAAACTCCTAACATCGATTGCAGATGATAGCAACAACGGGCAGCCTGAAGATCAAAATTCAATAACAACATAGCAATATACTCATTACAAGTAGACACAGTGCTACATTAAAATGCAACTATTTTGGTTGAAACAAAAGGAACTATACTAAAAACGGTTTGAAAGCATGAGGCAATACCACGTCATACATCCCAGACAGAACGACGCCCATCACAATACCGAATGCCATCTCCACTTATAATATTAAACTTTTATTAATTGTAGAATTATTATAAATATTATGACGAACTCAAATGGCTGAAAGTTACTTATGTAAACTGCAAAGTAGGCTATATTTTAAATAATTGTCAGTATCAATAAGCGTTACTTTTCTTTCATGTGAAACCAAAATCTATACCCATTTTTCGTATTTTCTGGTGTGCCATGACTATATTTCGTGGCACACTTCAAATAATCTCGTGGCACACCAGTGTGCCGTAGCACACTGGTTGAGAATCACTGTTATATATATATATATATATATATATATATATATATATATATATATATATATATATATATATATATATATATATATATATATATATATATATATATATATATATATATATATATATATATATATATATATATATATATATATATATATATATATATATATATATATATATATATATATATATATATATGTATATACAACATTAAAATTCAAGGAATGAAAAAATATATATATATATACAGCATTAAAATAAAAGGTAACAGAATATACAGTAAACTAAAAATGAAAATAGCACTGAACAAAATATTAAGACCGACCTACAGGAGTGACAACGTTTAACTAAATATAAACATAAATAAAAAGAACACAATTCAAGACAAATACAGAGTGGAGGAGGACGTATGTATGTTTAACGACGGAACAAATTGTTTAATAAAAAGCGATTCTAGAATAAGGCCATGAGGTTTGGTGGTATGACCTAAAATGCAAAAGTCTTTATTATCAATATGTGTTTTACAAATTTTCGAGTGGTTCCTAATATTCGAATGTTCTGGGTTTGAAATTCTGCTACCAGTGCGGAAGCTTACGCCACGATGAGAATCGATACGCACCTTAAGGAGTCTGCTGGTGGATCCAACATATGTTCCTGTTTGACATTCAGGGCAAGTATACTTATAAACAACGCCAGAGGACATACAAGGTGATAACTGCTCTTTAGTTTTAAAGAGTGAACCAATGGTGAAAGGGTTCTTGGGAATTAAATTAACGTCAATGGCATAAAAATGTTCTTGAATAATTTGCGTGAACGTTTTGTGAAATTTTAAGTCATGAGTAAATGGAAAGCGTGCGTAAAACTTCATTTTTGGGGCAGTTAAAAATTAAAAATGTAATTTCATTATGGAAAAGGCTCCTGTTGGACGTAAGGACGAGTGCTTCGTGGAGAAGGGCAGAAACTGAATTGGATTTAAAATTACCAAAACAAGAGCTATAAAAGTTGGTATCAAGTATGGTAAAAGTTTCCTTCCTAAAAATCGTGGTATTAAAAATGTCGTTTTATCTGAAAACTAGAACATCCAGGAATGGTAGACGGTCGTTCACCCCTTTCTCCATAGTAAACGTTATGCTCGAGTGTGTTGTATTACAATATTCTACGAAAAGGTCTGCTTCATATTCACTTTTAAAGAGTCCGAACGTATCGTCAACATACCTTGAATAAAAAAAAGGGGGGTAGAATCTTAATAGGCAATTATCGAGCATGCGCTCCTCCGGGGAGCACATGAAGATATTAGCAAATGTGTGGCCAAGAGGGGAACCCATGGCCATGCCCTTTACCTGTTTGAATAATTCACCATTTAAAGACAAAGGCAATGTCCAGTACTGCGAGTTCAGCTAGAGTTTTAAAATACGTGCGATTAAAATGGTTAAAAGTAGAATCAGGAACAGGAAACGGCTTGTTAAGAATCAATTCAATAGTTTCTCCAACGGAGATATTGGTAAATAATAACCCTACGTCGAGTCTGGCCATGAATAAATCAGCATCTTGTCGAAGAATGGTTTCTTTAAATTGCGAGGAGTTCTTTAATGAATAATTATTCTGAGTTAGATGCTCCAGCATGGGTACAAGAAATTCAGCTAAATTGTAAATTGGTGTTTTAAACGAAGCAAGGATATTTCTGAGATGAACGTTTGGTTTGTGAATTTTCGGCAGGCCTTAAAGGGCACCATACGAAGAGCCTGTGGAAAAAAGATTTGGTAAACAGTTTCATTAATAACATTTTCCTTCCTCTGAGACCTAAGAAAAGGACTGATTTTATCTTCAATTTTAAAAATATTATCGTAGTCAGGCGTTCCCCTGAGTAATTTTTTTCCTTGTTTCTTATAATACTTTCCATTTTCGAAAGGTAGTCGCATTTGTTGAGGATCACAGTACCCTTGCCTTTATCAGGTCGGGTGAGAATGATCTCTTCGTTTTTCATTCCATCTTTCCATCTGTCCACTCACCAAAGTTTGTTCTAGGTAGATGTAGCAATACGCATAGCTGGCCTGTGATACCGTAGCCCTACTGTGATAAAGATGGAAATTCTTTCTTCATTGCTATGTCTGAATGCTTAGATATACAAAGAACCCTCACACTTCTTGTATAGATCATAAACAAGTCGATTTATATTGATGATATAACGAAATAAGAACACTTAAGACGAGTTTGTATCAAAATAGTCTACGCATATCAAACACAATGTACGATGGGCTTTCAATGATTATGTTTTATCTTGTTGTATGTAAATAAACAGACATCTGGTTATGCAAGTGCAAATAAAAGGTATTATAATAATTCCTTGTATGCAAATTACATGAGTAAGGTAATGATCGAAATAGCATCAAATATTAATGTTTATGTGGCTGTTTGGGGAAGGTGAAATGAACCACCAATCATCTGCAGTCCAGTGGCAATGAAATGAGCTCCTCGATTACGTCCGTTACACACACGCGCGTGCGTGGGAACACGAATGAGGTTATCCACCAGTATCGACTGTTGTCTAGGCGCATAATTCACTGCTTAGGTCAAAGGAAGAAAATTTATTTTTATTGTCTAGAAACGAGACCGAGGTTGCTTCTCTCCAGCTAGTGAGATGATTTCTCAAGAAGTAATTCATCCTTGCCAGGGTTCATCAGATTCCTTTATCCAGTCTTCTAAAACACTCACCCAGACGAGGGTGAGGACTTTCCCTTTTCCAAAACATAAGTACATCCTATGCTAGAATGTTTCCTAGGTTTTTACATGTGCTGCTAATGCTCTCATTTGTCCAACAAATGGCAATCGAAAATAAGTTAGACGTGAAAGGTCCATGATATTGGAATTACCTGCAAAAAATATCTTTTAGGAAGTTATGGATAAAAATTCCTTGGTGCTCCTCTTCCTTTATTGGTCCTTGGTAATGAAAATCTTGGGCATCAAATAAACTGAAGCGCACACCTAAATAAAAACTTCATCTGCAATTCAAATTTCCTGTCTGCATCTTCTATCACTCGCGCCTTTATTTTTCAGGAACAAGCTCTCAGGCTTTTATGGTACGAAAAATCCTGGAAACCTCTTTTTCATACATATTTTTCCTTTTCTCCGAGTGGTAACCATGGTTCTCATATTTTTGAGTAAAATCCATTTTTCTCCAAAACATTTTTCGAGTTTCGAGATCTGATATAAAGAAGTTTATCACGTTGTCAGTTGAAATTAATACACCAAAGTATGGCCGAAAAGTTTTGTGAATTATTGTATTAGATAAATACCTTCAATGGAAAATGTGTGGGTTATGTATGTATGTATGTATGTATGTATGTATGTATGTATGTATGTATGTATGTATGTATGCATGTGTATATATATATATATATATATATATATATATATATAAATATAAATATTCTTAGGGCATAGTTTTTTCTCTTATACAGTTTTCGTTAAAAGCAATTGCCTTAGTGGCATCAATAAGTTTCTTGCAGGTGTCTTCTTACTGTCTGAGTTTTTTCTGATTCTCGTTCGTCAATTTCTGCTGAAAAATAGGCAGATTCCTTCTTCCATTTATATATTTTTGTCGCAACAGCTGTTTTGCCTTTATGGCATTGTCAAACGCTTACTGACTTACAATGTGGCCTTTCGGCCTTTTATATCATTGTGTGGGGAGAATGACCTTGAGGTCTGGGTACTGGTTGCCCAAGGGATTAACAGCTTTACCATTCAGGGCGCTGTTTTAAGTGCAAAGAACATGTATGACAACAAAAGTGAAAGTTTAAACATATGGTTAAATAAATATTCAAAATATAATACCATGCGCTAGTGTTTCCTAATATTTGTGTTTAACATTTAGTAGTCTTAACTGTTAGTTTGCAAATACAGAAAATAAGGTACAAAAATAAATGAATTTTTGATAACATATGTAAACAGTACAAATAAAGAAATATCTGTTTATATATAAATGTGTAAAGTATTAAATTTGTGGGTATGTGTGCGTCCAAAGGTTCTGCGTTGATTAACTCCGGAGGTTCGTGTTGGGCGGGGCCTCAGTCACTTGAGCAAGCATATTTGGCCTTCGCTGGACGCTCTCGTGTCCCTTAAGGGGCGCGATGTGTCCGGTGGTTGGGGGCGTACTGTCTGGTCCCTGCTGGCTCGCGCATTCCTTCTGTTGGAGCTGGGTATATGATCCGACTCTTGTTGAATATTCATGGTCGGTTTCTGGATAGCGATGCTTACGGTTTCGGCTATTTAGAGGCGACCATAGTTATCTCTCTCTTTACGAACTGGGTGCCTTCTATCAGCTCTTGTTGAGATGGCTTCCTGTCGTGAACATCTATATAATGTTGATGAATGACCCCTTGATTTCTATGAGCCAGCTTTCGTTTCCGAAGGGTCGTTGTAGTGTGTCCGATGCATTGTAGTTTTGGCTGTGAGATTTACACATCTCCTCTGGACAAATGAATTTGTAAACTACAGTACTTTCGTGCACATCTTCTTCGGTCCCCCTGGAGCCATGCTGTTCTTCATTATTAGGGCTGCTACAAGGTTAGGCTTACAATATATTCTGAGGCTTATTTTGTGGCAAGAGGCTTTTGGAGTTACGCCTCTGTTTACTACCCCACGCAGTGCACAGCATTCCTCCTTGTGTGCAGACCCATAATGTAGACGATGGTATATAATCAGACTCTCCTCCTTTTTCGTTGTCGTGTTGGGTTGGTAAAATTCATCCACTTTCTTTTTTATTGCAGTTTCAATTATTCGATCTGCATAGCCGTTGTTTGTCAACAATTGGCGAATTCTGTCAAGTTCATTGCGTATGTCTCTCCACGATGTGCTGTGTGTGAAGGCTCTATTGACATACGCACTTATGACATACTTTTTATATGCGTCCGGGCATTCTCCTCGTGCATTCAAGCAACGGCCAGCGCTCGTTGATTTTATATGCACAGTCGTTTTAAACTGCCCTTCCTGTTGTTTTACCAGGACGTCAAGAAACGGTAAAGTCTTCTGCTGGCTGTGCTCTGTGGTGAAGTTGAGCACCGAGTTTCTTTTCGGGGCACCTGACAGTTTTCTGGCATCGTCGGTTTCTTTTATTGTGACGAATACGTCGTCGATGTACCGCCCATAAATCTTATACCGCCCATAAATCTTAGGTTTTTTATGCTCTCGGAAGGTTCTTTCTTCGACGGTGGCCATGGACATATTTGCAAAAAGCCCCCTAGTGGATATCCCATGGCGACTCCGTTTACTTGCCAAAATAATTCCCCCCGATGAGAGAGGAAAGTGGCCTCCGTTGTACTGGCCTTCCGCATATCTCGAAGGACATCTTCGGAAATAGGCAGCGGGCTCTTGCCGGACCTGTATACGCGATCAAGGGTGACGCCTATCGTTTCTTCGACGGGAACATTCGTACATGCAGGAGGTCAATGAACTCCACTGCTGATTTAAGTGAATATGCGCCAGGTATATAAAGTACCAGCAAATCATTCAGGACCTTCGCTATCCTATAGGTTGGGGTGTCATCTGAGAGATGATGGGCCTTAGGGGGTCGCCTGCCTTATGGGTCTTCACTTTCCCTTAGCAGTAACCGGGCCCTTAGTCTCCTTTCACCTCAGGGAATTTTACGACGTCTTGTTGATTGTTGGCCCTAATCACAAGCTTCGACATTTTCTTTCTGAGGTCCTCGGTGGGGTTCTTTGTTGAATGTTGGAATTTAGAAGTGTCCAGGAGTATCCTGTCCATCATTTCAAAATAATCACTTTCTTTCATCACTACGTAGCCAGATGATTTGTCACCTTCCCGTATGATGATGTCCGGGTCGCTGCCTAGTTCTTTAGCGGCTTCCCTCATCTCCTTAGTGATTACCTGGCTTCGGAAATGTCCTCTCTGCCGTCCTGCTCCTCCTAAAAGTATTCGTGTGCGTGTGTGTGTGTGTGTGTGTGTGTGTATATATATATATATATATATATATATATATATATATATATATATATATATATATATATATATATATATATATATATATATATATATATATATATTAACTTTATCACATACACAATTGTTCTGTGCATTAGTAGAATTACTAAAAGGACCTCATTCAAACTGGATGGTATTTAATGGAGTTTTTATTCAAAAAGTTACAAGCTTTCTTGGACAAACAGTCCACATTATCAAGTATCCGTACAATGAGCAAACGCATAGTCCGGCTGTATTTATATCTGTGTGCTGGGTACTTTTAATCCTATAATCGCCTAGCTCTTCCTGTGTGACCTCCACCCTCTCTTGACCTTGGTCTTTCTCTGATCCCTGGTTCCAGATGTCCGTTTTCCGTGCGTTCTGTTGCGTTTTTTCTTCGTTTCCTTGCTACTGTGGAGTATATGATTTTTCTAGATATGCTGTCTTCAAAGCCGTTTCCGGTGTTCCCTGCCATCGTGTTGTTGGCGCAAGTTATGAAGGCGTTCTCTACAACCAGTCTAGATGTTTTGTTGGTGTTCCTGTACAGAAAACTCATATTTTCCCAGTCTATTCTGTGATCATTTTCCCAACAGTGTTTGGCAACTGCCGACGTCTGATTATAATGCCTTATGTTCTGCAGATGTTGTTTGCTTCGCTCTTTACATGATTTGCCAGTTTCGCCATAGTACCCTTCTTCACAGTCTAGACACGCTGCCATATAAACCCCCCCTCTAATCTCTTCCCCCTCTACCGACTTTTTGTTTCTAACTATTTTATTCCTAATGGTGTTTTTGTAGCTGCCTATCAATTTGAAATTATTTAGCTTCCTGTTGATGGGTGCAATAGAGTTGTTGTCCGGAACTGTAATTATTTTCTTTCCTACCAAATGTTCCTTTTCAATCCTTTCCCTCTCCCCAAAATAGTTTTTCCTTGCTTTGATATGTGCCCACTCCCACCAATACTTAGGGTAGCCTAATCTCCTAAAACTCTCCCTCAGGTAATCCAACTCTTCGTCTAAAAATTCGGGACTGCAAATCCTATAAGCCCTGATGGCCAACCCTGTCATTAATCCTATTTTTATTTCTTTCCTATGACTGGAGAACCTATGTATGTATGAATTGGTGTGTGTCTTCTTCCTATATACCTTGAATTTTAAATTCTCCCCTACCCTCTTGACCAGGACATCCAAGAAAGGAATTTCTCCTTCCTTCTCTTCTTCTAATGTGAACTTGATGTGTTCATTTAGTTTATTTATGTTTTCTAAAAACTTGTGTAGATCTTCCCTTTCTCCCTTGTAAATGATCAAGATGTCATCAACGTATCTTACCCATTTTACGATATTTAAGTTCCCTTTATTTACTTTGCCCACCTCTTCCTTTTCAAACCATTCCATAAAGATATTGGCTAGAATTGGTGAAAGACTTGAACCCATGGCCACGCCATTTTTTTGTATATAATGGTTTTCGCCCCACTTGAAAACATTAACGCTGAGGGCCGCTGTTAGCATTTTTATTAAAACGTCATGAACTATGTCGCATGTATAGACCCCCTCCTCCATATTCTTTTTTATTATTTCCATCGTCGTCTTTACTGGTACGTTAGTGAACAGGGAAGTTACATCCAAACTTGCAAATTTGCAGTCTTTTACGTTAATTTTGGATAATTCGTCTATCAGGTTCATGTTATGTTTTAAATGCCCTTCGGATACTAAGCCTACCCATTTTCCCATTATGTTGGAAAGAAATTTCTCCAGCCTCCTCTGCGGTGATCTCGTCGATGCCACGATCGGTCTTAGCGGGCACCCTTCCTTGTGGATCTTAGGGCTACCATAAATATATGGGATCTCTGGACTTTCCATTGATTTTACTCTATGGGTAAGATACGTTGATGACATCTTGATCATTTACAAGGGAGAAAGGGAAGATCTACACAAGTTTTTAGAAAACATAAATAAACTAAATGAACACATCAAGTTCACATTAGAAGAAGAGAAGGAAGGAGAAATTCCTTTCTTGGATGTCCTGGTCAAGAGGGTAGGGGAGAATTTAAAATTCAAGGTATATAGGAAGAAGACACACACCAATTCATACATACATAGGTTCTCCAGTCATAGGAAAGAAATAAAAATAGGATTAATGACAGGGTTGGCCATCAGGGCTTATAGGATTTGCAGTCCCGAATTTTTAGACGAAGAGTTGGATTACCTGAGGGAGAGTTTTAGGAGATTAGGCTACCCTAAGTATTGGTGGGAGTGGGCACATATCAAAGCAAGGAAAAACTATTTTGGGGAGAGGGAAAGGATTGAAAAGGAACATTTGGTAGGAAAGAAAATAATTACAGTTCCGGACAACAACTCTATTGCACCCATCAACAGGAAGCTAAATAATTTCAAATTGATAGGCAGCTACAAAAACACCATTAGGAATAAAATAGTTAGAAACAAAAAGTCGGTAGAGGGGGAAGAGATTAGAGGGGGGGTTTATATGGCAGCGTGTCTAGACTGTGAAGAAGGGTACTATGGCGAAACTGGCAAATCATGTAAAGAGCGAAGCAAACAACATCTGCAGAACATAAGGCATTATAATCAGACGTCGGCAGTTGCCAAACACTGTTGGGAAAATGATCACAGAATAGACTGGGAAAATATGAGTTTTCTGTACAGGAACACCAACAAAACATCTAGACTGGTTGTAGAGAACGCCTTCATAACTTGCGCCAACAACACGATGGCAGGGAACACCGGAAACGGCTTTGAAGACAGCATATCTAGAAAAATCATATACTCCACAGTAGCAAGGAAACGAAGAAAAAACGCAACAGAACGCACGGAAAACGGACATCTGGAACCAGGGATCAGAGAAAGACCAAGGTCAAGAGAGGGTGGAGGTCACACAGGAAGAGCTAGGCGATTATAGGATTAAAAGTACCCAGCACACAGATATAAATACAGCCGGACTATGCGTTTGCTCATTGTACGGATACTTGATAATGTGGACTGTTTGTCCAAGAAAGCTTGTAACTTTTTGAATAAAAACTCCATTAAATACCATCCAGTTTGAATGAGGTCCTTTTAGTAATATATATATATATATATATATATATATATATATATATATATATATATATATATATATATATATATATATATATATATATATATATATATATATATACACACACACAAACAAGCGTGTGTATGAAGCTTGTGTGTGTGTTTGTGGGTGCGCGCGCGTTTTATGTGCAGAAAATTGTAGGTTTAATTGCATGAGTGATATTAAAATTCGGCTGATATACTAATATTGCATTCACAGTTCTGTTGAATTGTCACTAAAACGCACTAGAAAATTTAATATTGATACAAATTACGAACAACTTCATTTGCAACCATGACACCAAAGTTAAAATATATTGCGTTAATGGCTAAATTGTTAAGCGTGATGTTAATTCTACGTGGTTACAAATCGCCAGATTAGGTTGTGATTTTCAACTAGTATGTGACAGGTAAACCAAAGCCTATTTTAATAGAACCCTTTAACGGATTTCTAAATTAATGTTGCTATTCGCTAACACATTGGAACATTAAAGCTTTACCCGAAACGAAGGCAATAAATCATGAAGTGAGTGGGCAGTTTTACATTCTGGAAAGCGAAGGAATGTAATTTTGTTCATAATAATTCATCAGCTTCATCAGAATATTTAACTTCCATTCATCAATTGGAAAATGCATGGAAACAATGCTTAATGAAGCGAGGGGCGCAATCTGACATTTTTCATGGGAGAAAATGTCGAATTCGAAACTCGTTTGCTCATTTTCATAACAAAGAACGAGGTTTATTGCAGATGTCTGGATAATATATCTACTAATTATGAATTAATACTCATATATATGAAGAGAATATAATTTCTAGCGGATATCAAAGGCGATTACTAAACAAATGTTCTTTCGCAAAATTCACAACGTAGAAATATTGTGCCAAACCTTATTTTTAACAAAATATTAACATCCCTTTAACGCTCATTATTGCAGTGAAAATATCTATGATCTGCATAACAAAGATGAGTAGTGGTCTTATAAAATATATAATTCAGCCGTCTTTTCAGGTTTTTCTGCTGTGATAAGTTTTTGGTGTAATTTTTAAGAACCTTCTGTTTACTTCCACAAACATGTTGACAAAAAGTTAATATTTAGATATTTAGTGCTGGAAAAGAGTATTTTAGTTATATATATGTTTGAGGGAGGAACATATTTACAAAAACCTCTTAAAATGTATACTAAGAATTAAAACTTTACCCCAAACGAAGGCTATAGATAAAGAACTGAGTGGATAGTTTTACATTCTCATGGGTCCTCTAATTAGAAAAAGATCACTCTACCAGCGAATGCTCTCAAATGACAAAGCTGAAAAGACATCATCGATTCTAATTATACCTCATTCTCAACAAAGGAAACGGTTTTTTAGGTTAACAGTTCGACATCAGACAGGATTTGCATAAACTCTCTCAAACTCCTGTGTATTAAATGGCTTCCAAGAACTCTCTATCCAGTGGCAGATGAGAGATGAGAGATGAAAGAGAATGTAACGACGTCATCCCACATTAAGTAATGTCACCTATGATTGGGGTGAAGAAGAGGTCGTGGCTCTAGCAGCGTCATCCCTAAATGCTTCCTGTCAACTGAAAGACTACACCGAGGCGCCACAATACACAATACTCCCCATCCCCTCTAGAGTGCAGAAAGTCGTCCTTTGAATAAGTAACATGCAACAAATACTGATAAACAGATTTCGTAAACAATACAGAAACGGCAAGGGAACAATAAGAGCTGTCTGTTTCCCGCAAAAGTAACCTCAAGAGACAAAAACAGATTTCCTGAAAGACGCTTTTGTTTGCTCATTCATAGGTCTTGGTTGCCGATTCTTCTTCTTCTTCTTCTTCTTCTTCTTCTTCTTCTTCTTCTTCTTCTTCTTCTTCTTCTTCTTCTTCTTCTTATTATTATTATTATTATTATTATTATTATTATGAAGATAGGCAAACAAGTATGAAAACCCATTAAATTGCGAACCAGTTTTCTATACTACAGAAAATTTTCGTATGTCTAAATGAAAACGATGAAAGCAACAATTTGATGACAAATATATATGTGAATACAAACGTATAGATGTGTATACAGTACATAACGGCATGGGTAGAGAAAGAACATAGAATTCTATCTGCCTGTCTGTCTGTCTGTCTGTCTCTCTCTCTCTCTCTCTCTCTCTCTCTCTCTCTCTCTCTCTCTCTCTCTCTGTCAGTCTACATCTTTTTGTGTTTAGGCAAGTGTTTGTTTGTTAAAGACTTTCCAACTTGAATAAAAGTTGAGTTGTCATCTCACTGAAATCACAAAATGGCTCTTTTTTTTTAGAATTGTCTTTTTGAAATCCCTCTCCGAGAATGAATATTTTACTTTCATCAAACAGCAGCGATAGGTTTCCTTTTGGAGACCTTAGATATTGCGATGATAATGCATTCTAAATATATGTTTTAAATCTATCTCCTCAGGGGAGGAAGAACTAAAAAATCTAGTTTTGAATTTAAGAAAGTAAAATTTTCTGTTAAACAACTCTGTCTCTACTCAGAAGACTTCCTGACCTCACTGTGACCTTCTACCTATTAAACCGGACGACCTATTTAGCTGCAAAATTCCTTAAGTGCATTGTTTTAACGTTAACCTATGCTCAAAACTCTTCATTTATACGTGGCTCAGATTTTCATTCCTTAGTAATTAAATTCCATGATCATTTTATGAAATACACAAGGTCAGCGAGAATATATATTATGGAATTTGATTGCATAGCATCTATAAATGACTTTTTTTTTGGGCAATATCTGTAAAGTAGCACAACAAAGAGTTTTCATTTCAATATGAAATCGATATGTGAAGCAATATTGCTGCACCGGTGCCCCATACAAATCTACGGGAATGTTTCGTCCAGTACCATAGCGTCTATTGCCGAATGTCCATTCCCGTTGCAAATAAGTCTCTACATACGCATTTACCCGAATTCATTTCCGAGCCATTTCAGGTAAATGGAAAATATAAATATACATACATATAAAACCGCTGGCAGCTGCAGCACCTTGTACCGTTCTCATAAATAACCGAACCGCTGAGATGAATAGGAAATCGAGCCATGAATTTTCTCCCGTCAAATTCAGAATACAATATAACGCTTTATTTGTTCGGTTTTCAAACGTATTTCTGAAGGTGCAGTTGCTTAGCTTTTGTAAATTTCTAGTTTTTTTTTTATCAACATAGAAAACTTTTGCCTTCAGTCAGGTTTTTTCATATCTAAATTTGATTACCATATATTGTAATGTTAAGAAGCTCCATAAAGACGAGGTCAGTTTGACTTTATTGAACGTTTTTTTTATAACCAGGCATAGATTTTATTTAGAAATATGCAATAAATACTGTATATATTGGTGACATTCTAGCGTTTGGGCTTGAGATGTTCATGAATTACACAGAGACGAATTCAGTTTGCCCTTCATCGAATATGATTTTGTTTTTATATCCCGCACATGTTTTATTATGAAATGCGCTGCCGAATACTGTGTACAGAGGTGAGAAGTTTATTAATGGTATATGGATGAAATCAGTTTGGCCTGTATTGAATATGAGTTTTTTTTATAAACAGGCATATGTTTTATCTGTAAATGCTCTGTAGAACACTAGGTAAAGAGGTGACATTCAAGATTTTGGCCTTGAGAAGATTATGAATTCCCCCCAGCCTCTGAAAAAATCTTGTTCTTTGTTCGTGTGTCCTAGGAATTTGCATCCCCGTTGCCGGTATCATTTACATTTTTTTTTTTTTTTTTGGCAAGAGTATTTAAATGTCATTCCACTTTAATTGTTGTATATGCTACTTGCGGTATTTCAGAAGAAAATACGGTATCTGTTCTTGTATTTAATCAAAGTCGATTATCAAATTTCAGGTGAGGGTCTGTCTCTCTACTTTCCTTATGATAAATATGTTAGTCAGGCAGTCACAGTTATCAATACTTGGTTACCAAAACATTTGTAGAAGGGATATCATGGGTATCATAAATTCCACTGAGGTCTTCATGGGTTATCTTAAAAAAAAAAAATAGTTCGAATAACGAACGTCATTCATTTCTTGTCTTCCTTAAAAGGACGCAAAATCTTTTAAAAGAAATGGCCTGATGTATACTAAAGTTCTTCAGGAAGCATCTCGAACACTTAGATAATTAGCAGAGAATGAATACGAACCATTCATTGTGAATCCTCAAAGTCTAAAATGGAAAAGATCGGCAGGTATAATGAATCATTATTGATATTTTTGTTGCTCATACCAGCAAAAATATTTTGTTTTTTTCTGATTGACTTTTAAATCCTTTCAGCTTAAATCGCTTTGTTTTTCAATTTTGATGCCCACTAATAGAACTGACTTCGCTTTCGTAAAAAAAAAAAAAAAAGATCTGTATAGGAAACGTTCACAATTCGGAACACAAAAATCCAATACGTGCATTCTTCCGATTCTCTCGATCTTTTCCCAATTTTTTTAAGATAGAGACATTCACGCAACGCAAGCACACGTACACACACACAATATATATATATATATATATATATATATATATATATATATATATATATATATATATATATATATATATATATATATATATATATATATATATATATATATATATATATATGTGTGTGTGTGTGTGTGTGTGTGTGTGTGTGTGTGTGTGTGTGTGTGTGTGTAATAAGTAAATAGCTAATTCTTAAAATTATTAGCTCTGTCCTAATTATATCTAGAATACTACGCATTCAGTTTCTATCCACCTGGGAGGACTAAATACAGTTATTTACACGAAGAAACTTCGACAGGGCTGCCTCCCAGTGTTAGTACAATTAGATACCAATCAAATAAATGGTCAGTTGTAAGTTTTCTTTGGGAACAAACAGCCTTTCTAAAGACTAGGTTTGCTTAAAAGCTATGCCAGATAATTCATTATTTTAGTATTATCTCTACATTCTTTAGAAATCTAAAATTATTGCACTTCTGAGACATTTCTTGAATGCAATTCACCTGAAACAAATCAGGATGTTTCAAAAAAAAATTTTGAAACACACTTAATCATTTTGGGGAAAAAAAGCATACTTCAGGCTTGAAAATAATATTGAGGACAATAGCTTTTAGTCGGAAAGAGCAGAATGCCATAAAAAAATTGTTCAAAAATTTTTTATAGCGATGTGAAAAGTGCTTCCGCTTTGGTTCCATGAAGACTTGGATGATGGAGGGTGAAAGCAGGACATTTGCATTGCAGAGGAGCTTTGGAGTTTTGTGTGTCCCCATTTTAGGTGTTTTGGCATTAGACAGGCCTCGGGGTTTTTACTGAAAGATATCTTATAAGTCAATGTTGTTAGTATTCCCAATATTCTGGTCAAGATACTGAAAATATATAATAAACTAGTCTTGGAGAGTCAAGCGTTGTACTAATGAATTTAGCATATAAACATTTCTTAAAATTGTCTGTCCGCCCTCAGATCATAAAAACTACTGAGGCTAGAGAGCTGCAAATTGGTATGCCGATCATCCATCCTCCAATCATCAAACATACCAAATTGCAGCCCTCTAACATCAGTATTTTTTATTTTATTTAAGGTTAAAGTCAGCCATCATCATGCGTCTAGCACCGCTATAGGTGTCAACAACACAGGCCACCACCGGCTGAAAGTTGCATGGACCGCGGCTGAGAATTTCATGGATCATTGCTGAGATTTTCATAAAGAATTATACGCTGTACAGAAAACTCGACTGCGCCGAAGAAACTTTGGCTCATTATTTACTTGTTTTACTTATACTGACAAACAAAATTAACATAATTTGAAATTACCCTTTGGTGTTTTGATTTCGTCATTGGGGCATTGCTTCCCTCTTCTTTACCTTCCACTGGTGCCCTGTGAAGTGTCCTATGACGTATTAACCACAGACCAACTAGTTTTTCAGGATAAGAAGATCTATGAACAGGTGACGCCATTCCTTCCTGTGTGAGGCTCCAGGACGACTTAAAAGGAAAGATTTCTTTCATTCTTTCATGTCAAAAGATGACCAAATTATTTAGCATATTTTTTTGGCTGCTAGGTAACTTTACAGAATCTTTCAATAGTTTAGATTATGTTCGTTTACTGTGGCGCAATTTGTGAATAATGTTATTCTTTTTTAGATATGAATCACTTTGTGTGACTGATCTGGGCATAACATATTTTCAGGTTTATATACAGTAGAATACAAAACCGGAAACGCAAGATTTCTAAAGCAGTTAGAGTATATACTCCAAGGTGGAATACCATAAATAATAATAATAATAATAATAATAATAATAATAATAATAATAATAATAATAATAATAATAATAATAATAATAATAAGCTCTGACATTGATTATAATACTAAAATGCACAATTCACTATAAGTACAACAATGATCAAACACAGCAAAGCCATGATGATAACATGTGAGACAGATACTAAGAAATGATAAGCAATCAACGTCACCGATTTCATTGCCCTTTGACAAGCTTTGTATGAAAGGAAACGAAGTGAGTGCTTCTGAACGTTCCTGAAGACCTCCGTCCAAGGCAGATGGGTCGGACTCTGATAGACTCCTCCTACTTCTAACAGAAGACAAAGAAATGGACAAGAACACTTATCCTTCCTTTTCAGGGCATAATGATTGTCTCTTCAATTCTTTAGAATGTTTTCGCATGATACGATCACACACAAACACACACACACACACACAGAGAGAGAGAGAGAGAGAGAGAGAGAGAGAGAGAGAGAGAGAGAGAGAGAGAGAGAGAGAGAGAGAGAGAGAGAGAATATTATCAAGAGATGAGGTCACTATTTTTTGCTGCAAAAGATGATGCGATCTGGCTGGATGATCCTTCTCAAATGTTATCCCATTAATGCCAAACCTGATGTATTTTATTGGATTTCTTTTGTCTCGAAATTCTTTCTAATTCCAAATTTCATTCTGCCAAATACTCTTTGTCTCCATCTGCTTTTAACCTATTTATTAACTTTGACGATAATAATGAGTATTTTTTGTTATTTCTTGTGATTAATTACGGCAAATATTAATTACCCATGTTTCGGCTAACGGCAGTTACATCCCTGTTTCTATCGTATAATCATTGCATTTGATTTTTGTAGTTATAACTGTCATTAATCAAAATGGGAATATCAATAAAGAGCACTGCTGGAAGACCATTAACCGCTTGGTGCATACACTCCAGCATTACAGAAATCCCCGAGCGAAAATAAATGAGAGAACAATAAAAGCATGATATCAGATAAGTAAGTAATAAATAGAGATAACTATATACTTACATGAAGAACAGTTTAAGTAAGAAAACCGACGCTTGGTTACAATAAGCTTGAAATTATTATTGCAACGTCGTTGATGAGTTCGATCGCCAGGATCATCCCCAGGGAAACAATTTCACAGTTTTAAGGAATAAAGCAAACTCTTCTTGCATGCAACACACGACCATGAAGTCCCTCGCTTTATGTTGATTCCTCACTTTGCATGTGTAGTTTCAGGACTTCCGCTGATTCCCCAAGCGGAAGTGAATTCTACTCCAAGGTAGCGTTCATGTTTTGCTATACTGTATATCACAGCTTAAACTGGAGGATAGAATAAATGCTTTTGAAGACAAGCGTATCTAAAAATATTATTAGTTGGACAGCTTTATAATTCCATAGCAATGGCCAGTGACTCAAGATATAATGACGATGGAGAAATCGAGGTGTGGTACATTTGAGAAGTGAAGTGCTGATTCCGATTTCCGTGTTTGTGCACGAATGCTTGTGGCTGTGTGCGCCTGGACCATGGAATGTAGAGGGAAATATAAACAGAAAGTAGGCATAAACTTATTAACTTTCTATTTTCAAAAAGTTTTTTTTTTTAGATATTGTTCTTTTGTTCAGAGAAGAAAAGAAATGGTCGTGCCCCGAGCAACAGATATGGGGAAAAAAGGAAGTTCTTTCAAGATAAAGTTTTGTTTTCCTTTACAAGATTGTTGTATGTGTTTGGCCTCTCCACCTTTTGTTTTATATGGGCAAGATTGTGTTTGTGTTTTGCTGGCGTGCGTTTGTATAAGAGACGATTGAAATCCGGAAGTAATATATGGAGCCTCAATAAAGGTCTAAGACAAACAAGCAAGATTGTGCAAAAATTTCCTCCAAAGAAGATTAATATATGTCTAAAATGAGGGCCCACAGCATAGAGAGAGAGAGAGAGAGAGAGAGAGATAATTTGCCTATTTCAGTATATATATGCGAGAGAGTGCAAGCATTCCAAATGTCCTTCGTACTCTGGAATTATCCTTTTCCAGCCGAAAAATTTATCACAAAATAATAATATTAGAATTCTTTTTTTTTTACAGGTAAATAGGAAAAAAAAGTAATTCAGTTAATTTTGTTTTTCTAGTGGATCAATTATTAGGAGCAACTGCCAAAGTGACAGTAACCTACTGACTTTTACAGTCCAGGACGCATAAAACTATTATAAACGTTTAGATTAATGACAAGCACTATCATCCATAACATGCATGACGTTCAGCTCTCTGCAAAAGACATTATGTCACCTAAAAATGAGCTCTCAATCTAACAGGTACAAAGTTGAAAGTCCTTCGGATGAGCAGCTGACCCGCAGCGCGCTCTCCAGAAGCAGTAGCAGCAGCAGCAGGTGTTGAACTGAATTGAAATGAATTGAATACAGAAGGCCAAGCACAGGAACCTATGAGGTCATTCTGTGCTGAAAAGAAAATTTACAGTAAAAGGTTTGAAAGGTGGAACAGGAGGAAAACCTCGCAGTTGCACTATGAATCACTTGTTAGGAGAGGGTAGAAAGAAGGTGATAGAAAGAGAATATGAAAGGAGGTACAGTAAAAGGAACGAAAGGGTTGCACCTAGGGGCCGAAGACTATACTACAGTGCACTGACGGAACTACGGGAAGCAGCATGTGTTCGGATTATGCAAGTCCCACAGACACAGGACTAATAACTGTAAAACCACCTGAAGGCCTGATGACTTAGCGACAGAGAGAAGGACTTTCAAGTAATATTTCCCATTGCGCTTTGCATATTATTTTTCCCTAAGATCTCCTTCAACGTTCGATCGAAAGATTTCGGGGCAATAATACAATTCTTAAGTTTCTGGAGAAGAGGATTCATGTGGGGGAGGGGGGCGGGGAGGGAGGATCATGTGACTAGTCACAATAGCGAAGTATAAAAAAGAGGGGGGAGCCGTAACAGGGAAGAAAGATTAACTAACATCATGACTATAACCATTGCAAGTGACATAAATGAATGATAGGCAATTAGTTCACTTTCTTTATATACTGTACACACACACACACACGCACACACACACACACACACACACACACACACACACACATACACACACATATATATATATATATATATATATATATATATATATATATATATATATATATATATATATATATATATATATATATATATATATATATATATATATATATATATATATGTTTCCTGGTGCAGGTGGATCTTATGACTCCACAATTATTACTTTACTCGAAAATGGTCTTGTAAGATACCCAGGACATATAAAACACAAACAAAAAAGAAGTACACGGAGCGGAGGGCTCCTTCACTAGGGGAAGTGCGTGGAACACGTGGATATAAAAATAGTTATATTTGATAGCACACAAGGTCAAAGGGAAAATTAACTGAAAACACGGTAAATTACTGCCGTAGAAGTCCTCCCGAAGGGGGGGGGGGAGCTTGGGAATGCCAGGAACACGGACCAAGGATAATTCTGCTACAGGCGTCTTTCTGAAACGATATTTGGACCCACGTTACACATCTAATGCTGGAATTTGGGGATTGAATTACTCGGGGGTGCACTGAAGGCGCCAAGGACTCCCCGAGGCGTTACTTGTGACTCAGAGGAAAGAAGCTGTGAACACGTGGGTCGGGCTTGAACCAAGAAATATCAGGGAACACAAAGTTATAGGCCCAGAAATTAATAAATGCAAAAGGGCTAAGTAATCGTGACTAGCAACTCGTTTTGGGTACATTACCACATTTGTAGCGGCGTAGGGATGACGACGTCTTCTGCCGAGAACCACGTGTGGGAACGTGGACAGAGGGCCTCCCTCTCCAAAGTATTTCTTCTAATCGTAGATTGGGGCGGAAAAGGGCGCCCGTGAGATGATGGAAAGGCCGCCGTTGAGTATCAGCTCGCGTTTGGAGACTTGCAATCCCCCTTGCAGTCTTCTAAGGCCACGTGGAATGGAACACGGGGCACAAAGGGCGGCGATGGGCTCCACGTGGTGGCGAGCAGAAAACGGAGGGCAGGGGCAAGACCGCCGAGACTTGACTTCTCGGCTTAAACTAGCGACCGCGTGTGAGAGAGGGCTGCCTTCGCCCTAACCTTTTATTGCTTCTGGACAGGAGTAGGCGGGGGGCGATGTCCTGACCCAGGGCACGCTGCTATTTCATAGAAAATGGTATTTGCATCTTTCTGTACCAAAGAAAACGGTGCAAAGCAGATTACTGGTCCCCAACAATTATATTTTCTGATCCCTTATATACCCCCGACCTTCAAAGGTTCAAACCAACCCAAAGCAGGAAAGGAGAACAGTTTCATAGCGTATTTTGGCGATAATCTTTACAATATATATATATATATATATATATATATATATATATATATATATATATATATATATATATATGATGAAGCAGATAAAGGGCAGGAATACGATGCGATACGCATTTTGTTTTAATCCTACGTTTCGTGACAACATCGCCACATCTTCAGGGATTTTCTACAAAATAAAATATAATATGTTAACATAAAATAAGAGCTGATTATAAAATCAAGTAGTTGAAAAAAGCTAAAACAATTTTAATGGTAAAATTACAACTCACAGACTTAAATTACATGCACACTTGATTAAAACTGAGAATATAAGTACAAAAAAAAAAAAAAAATAATTATAAAAACGAAACGAACATTTAAATATCTCGGCAAATTATATATAAATAAAAAGAACGCCAACACATACAATAAAAAGCAAAAATTATACACTCATAAAACTACAGCTGAAGACAGCTACACACAACCAACCTTTCAGCATCAAAGATAAAAACACACTAAAAGTAAACAACGTCAAGCGGTACAAAGACTGACAGAAAATTTAGGCTAAAAACAACGGGACAGCAGAGGAATGGTTGTTTAGAGTCGGAACTCGTAATTTGATATTTAACGTTTCCAAAATCAGCAGTTCGTTGAGTTCCTTTGTTTGGCCAATAATTTTAAAATCTTCGTATTTGATGGTACTTTTACATTTGATAATGTGGTTCCTTATATAAGAAGTTTCCGGGTTAGATAGCTTACAACCAGTTCTATAACTAACGCCCCGATGAGAATCGGCCCTGACCCTGAGAAGACGCCGGGTAGATCCAATATATTTTCCCAGATTACATCTGGGACAAGTGTATTCATAAACGACGCCCGACGTCATCAAAGGGCAGAGCCGATCCTTAAACTTGAAGAGCGAGCCAATGGTCTTAGGATTCTTAGGTATAAGCTTTAGATTTATGGCTCCAAAATGTTTATGTACGATCTTAGTAAAATCTCTCCGAAAATTGTCATTTAGTAGATACGGGAAACTGGCATAAAGAGGTAGCTTAGGGACGTTAAAATGTAAAGGATGTTCAGAAAACTTTTTGTTAAGAAGTTTATTTAAAATTTTATAGAAGATCTTAGAAGGAAAGCAGTTATCTGAGAAGTACTGGAGGAGAAAAGTAGTTTCGTTGTGGAAGAGAGTCCAGCTAGAGGTAAGAGACAAAGCACGATAGAGCAAGGTATATATAGAGTTAAGTTTGAAATTGAGGAAACAAAAACTATAGAAATTGGAACCGAGACCAGTAAATGTTTTCTTTCTAAAAATTGAGGTACAGAAACAGTCATTTTCCTTAGAGACCAAAATATCTAGGAAGGCTAATTTTGAATTTTGTTCTTTTTCCATTGTAAAATTAATATTACTATGGTAATTATTAGAAAACTCCAAGAACTGGTCTGCATCGAACTCATGTTTGAATAAGATAAAAGTGTCGTCCACATAGCGTGAGTAGAACAGAGGGCGGAAGGCCAGGGGGCACTCGTCCAAAATGCGCTCCTCCAGGGAGCACATGAAAATGTTCGCAAAGGTAGGGCCAAGTGGAGACCCCATGGCCATGCCCTCAATTTGTTTAAAAAGTTGACCATTAAAAACAAATGCCGTGTCCAGCACGGCCAATTCTAAAAGGGCTTTAAAATTCGAGTAACTGAAGTTAAAATAAACAGACTCAGGTTCGGGGAATAGTTTATCAAGAATAATGTTTATGGTCTCTCTTACAGGTACGTTGGTAAATAGTGACTCGACATCAAAACTAGTCATAAATAGGTCGGAATCCTGGGATAAAATACGTTCTTTAAACTGTTCTGAATTTTTAAGAGTATACTGATTTTTGGTCAGCGGTTCCAATAGAGGGACGAGAAATTTTGCCAGTTTGTAGTTAGGTGTGTTGTAAGAGGCCAAAATAGGGCGGAGAGGAACATTATCTTTATGTATCTTTGGTAGACCATACAAAATTCCGTAAGATGAACCGGTGGAGAATAAATCCTGGAACACTTTTTCATCAATAATGTTGTCCTTTTTCAAGCCTCTGAGATATCTATTGATTTTATCCTCCACTTTAAATATGCTTTGATAATTAGGGGCACCCACTTTTTGGAACCTTGTGCGATCACTTAAAATAGTAGTCATTTTGTTATTGTAATCATTTTTATCCAATATTACCGTTCCCCTCCCCTTGTCCGGCCTCACAATGATAATGTCATCACGTTTAGAAAGGGACTTGAGAATTTCCAGATCAGTCTTTTTAAAAAAGGGAGCCCAGTTTGTTTTAAGTTTTGAGAAAGCATTTTGTGACAAAACCATTAACTCACTCTGTAGGCGGCTGAGGTCATTACACAAGTTGAGATTTTTTAAACGATGAAATAACACTTCAAGGGGCAGAAAAAATTGGCAGAAATTAGGTTTAAAATTTGGTAAGCAAAAATCTAACCCAAAAGACAAAAGGAATTCTTCTCGCTTAGACAATACATATTTTGAAAAATTAAAAACAGTTTTATAATAGCTATGAAATTTTGGTAAAATAATTCCTAGGTTTCCTAGTTTTTTATGGTGTCTCCGTTGTGTAGTGTTAATAAAATTTCTAATACTGTTACTAAAAAGCTGAGTAAAAATAATCCTATCAATAAAAGAGAACGATTCAAGAACTTCGTGGCGAAAACTATTAAATAGTTTGTTAAGGCGGTCACAGTCTTTTTGTTTACAGATAATTTCGTAGTTAAGTAAATATCTAATAGTGTCAGAATAAAACTGAGAATGATATAACGAGTTTTTATAAACTTTAAACTTAACAAAATTTGGAACAATATCATTAATTGAACAATATTGCAGGAACTCAAGGTCCAGACTTACTTTTTCTTTTCTCATACATATTTTTTCCAATTTCCGACATTTCTGAAGTAGTTCAGGGCCATAGCGAATCCTTACGAACTGTTGGAAGTTGTTGTGTCCTCTTGAGCGTAGACGGAGAATGAAAAGTAGAACGAAAAAAGCATAATTCAGCTCCATTGTAGAAAAGTCTGCAGAACATCCACTGCAACCCAGCCATACAGAACACAGATCAGACGCGCAAGGCGCTCATTCATATGATGAAGCAGATAAAGGGCAGGAATACGATGCGATACGCATTTTGTTTTAATCCTACGTTTCGTGACAACATCGCCACATCTTCAGGGATTTTCTACAAAATAAAATATAATATGTTAACATAAAATAAGAGCTGATTATAAAATCAAGTAGTTGAAAAAAGCTAAAACAATTTTAATGGTAAAATTACAACTCACAGACTTAAATTACATGCACACTTGATTAAAACTGAGAATATAAGTACAAAAAAAAAAAAAAAATAATTATAAAAACGAAACGAACATTTAAATATCTCGGCAAATTATATATAAATAAAAAGAACGCCAACACATACAATAAAAAGCAAAAATTATACACTCATAAAACTACAGCTGAAGACAGCTACACACAACCAACCTTTCAGCATCAAAGATAAAAACACACTAAAAGTAAACAACGTCAAGCGGTACAAAGACTGACAGAAAATTTAGGCTAAAAACAACGGGACAGCAGAGGAATGGTTGTTTAGAGTCGGAACTCGTAATTTGATATTTAACGTTTCCAAAATCAGCAGTTCGTTGAGTTCCTTTGTTTGGCCAATAATTTTAAAATCTTCGTATTTGATGGTACTTTTACATTTGATAATGTGGTTCCTTATATAAGAAGTTTCCGGGTTAGATAGCTTACAACCAGTTCTATAACTAACGCCCCGATGAGAATCGGCCCTGACCCTGAGAAGACGCCGGGTAGATCCAATATATTTTCCCAGATTACATCTGGGACAAGTGTATTCATAAACGACGCCCGACGTCATCAAAGGGCAGAGCCGATCCTTAAACTTGAAGAGCGAGCCAATGGTCTTAGGATTCTTAGGTATAAGCTTTAGATTTATGGCTCCAAAATGTTTATGTACGATCTTAGTAAAATCTCTCCGAAAATTGTCATTTAGTAGATACGGGAAACTGGCATAAAGAGGTAGCTTAGGGACGTTAAAATGTAAAGGATGTTCAGAAAACTTTTTGTTAAGAAGTTTATTTAAAATTTTATAGAAGATCTTAGAAGGAAAGCAGTTATCTGAGAAGTACTGGAGGAGAAAAGTAGTTTCGTTGTGGAAGAGAGTCCAGCTAGAGGTAAGAGACAAAGCACGATAGAGCAAGGTATATATAGAGTTAAGTTTGAAATTGAGGAAACAAAAACTATAGAAATTGGAACCGAGACCAGTAAATGTTTTCTTTCTAAAAATTGAGGTACAGAAACAGTCATTTTCCTTAGAGACCAAAATATCTAGGAAGGCTAATTTTGAATTTTGTTCTTTTTCCATTGTAAAATTAATATTACTATGGTAATTATTAGAAAACTCCAAGAACTGGTCTGCATCGAACTCATGTTTGAATAAGATAAAAGTGTCGTCCACATAGCGTGAGTAGAACAGAGGGCGGAAGGCCAGGGGGCACTCGTCCAAAATGCGCTCCTCCAGGGAGCACATGAAAATGTTCGCAAAGGTAGGGCCAAGTGGAGACCCCATGGCCATGCCCTCAATTTGTTTAAAAAGTTGACCATTAAAAACAAATGCCGTGTCCAGCACGGCCAATTCTAAAAGGGCTTTAAAATTCGAGTAACTGAAGTTAAAATAAACAGACTCAGGTTCGGGGAATAGTTTATCAAGAATAATGTTTATGGTCTCTCTTACAGGTACGTTGGTAAATAGTGACTCGACATCAAAACTAGTCATAAATAGGTCGGAATCCTGGGATAAAATACGTTCTTTAAACTGTTCTGAATTTTTAAGAGTATACTGATTTTTGGTCAGCGGTTCCAATAGAGGGACGAGAAATTTTGCCAGTTTGTAGTTAGGTGTGTTGTAAGAGGCCAAAATAGGGCGGAGAGGAACATTATCTTTATGTATCTTTGGTAGACCATACAAAATTCCGTAAGATGAACCGGTGGAGAATAAATCCTGGAACACTTTTTCATCAATAATGTTGTCCTTTTTCAAGCCTCTGAGATATCTATTGATTTTATCCTCCACTTTAAATATGCTTTGATAATTAGGGGCACCCACTTTTTGGAACCTTGTGCGATCACTTAAAATAGTAGTCATTTTGTTATTGTAATCATTTTTATCCAATATTACCGTTCCCCTCCCCTTGTCCGGCCTCACAATGATAATGTCATCACGTTTAGAAAGGGACTTGAGAATTTCCAGATCAGTCTTTTTAAAAAAGGGAGCCCAGTTTGTTTTAAGTTTTGAGAAAGCATTTTGTGACAAAACCATTAACTCACTCTGTAGGCGGCTGAGGTCATTACACAAGTTGAGATTTTTTAAACGATGAAATAACACTTCAAGGGGCAGAAAAAATTGGCAGAAATTAGGTTTAAAATTTGGTAAGCAAAAATCTAACCCAAAAGACAAAAGGAATTCTTCTCGCTTAGACAATACATATTTTGAAAAATTAAAAACAGTTTTATAATAGCTATGAAATTTTGGTAAAATAATTCCTAGGTTTCCTAGTTTTTTATGGTGTCTCCGTTGTGTAGTGTTAATAAAATTTCTAATACTGTTACTAAAAAGCTGAGTAAAAATAATCCTATCAATAAAAGAGAACGATTCAAGAACTTCGTGGCGAAAACTATTAAATAGTTTGTTAAGGCGGTCACAGTCTTTTTGTTTACAGATAATTTCGTAGTTAAGTAAATATCTAATAGTGTCAGAATAAAACTGAGAATGATATAACGAGTTTTTATAAACTTTAAACTTAACAAAATTTGGAACAATATCATTAATTGAACAATATTGCAGGAACTCAAGGTCCAGACTTACTTTTTCTTTTCTCATACATATTTTTTCCAATTTCCGACATTTCTGAAGTAGTTCAGGGCCATAGCGAATCCTTACGAACTGTTGGAAGTTGTTGTGTCCTCTTGAGCGTAGACGGAGAATGAAAAGTAGAACGAAAAAAGCATAATTCAGCTCCATTGTAGAAAAGTCTGCAGAACATCCACTGCAACCCAGCCATACAGAACACAGATCAGACGCGCAAGGCGCTCATTCATATGATGAAGCAGATAAAGGGCAGGAATACGATGCGATACGCATTTTGTTTTAATCCTACGTTTCGTGACAACATCGCCACATCTTCAGGGATTTTCTACAAAATAAAATATAATATGTTAACATAAAATAAGAGCTGATTATAAAATCAAGTAGTTGAAAAAAGCTAAAACAATTTTAATGGTAAAATTACAACTCACAGACTTAAATTACATGCACACTTGATTAAAACTGAGAATATAAGTACAAAAAAAAAAAAAAAATAATTATAAAAACGAAACGAACATTTAAATATCTCGGCAAATTATATATAAATAAAAAGAACGCCAACACATACAATAAAAAGCAAAAATTATACACTCATAAAACTACAGCTGAAGACAGCTACACAACCAACCTTTCAGCATCAAAGATAAAAACACACTAAAAGTAAACAACGTCAAGCGGTACAAAGACTGACAGAAAATTTAGGCTAAAAACAACGGGACAGCAGAGGAATGGTTGTTTAGAGTCGGAACTCGTAATTTGATATTTAACGTTTCCAAAATCAGCAGTTCGTTGAGTTCCTTTGTTTGGCCAATAATTTTAAAATCTTCGTATTTGATGGTACTTTTACATTTGATAATGTGGTTCCTTATATAAGAAGTTTCCTCAGCCGCCTACAGAGTGAGTTAATGGTTTTGTCACAAAATGCTTTCTCAAAACTTAAAACAAACTGGGCTCCCTTTTTTAAAAAGACTGATCTGGAAATTCTCAAGTCCCTTTCTAAACGTGATGACATTATCATTGTGAGGCCGGACAAGGGGAGGGGAACGGTAATATTGGATAAAAATGATTACAATAACAAAATGACTACTATTTTAAGTGATCGCACAAGGTTCCAAAAAGTGGGTGCCCCTAATTATCAAAGCATATTTAAAGTGGAGGATAAAATCAATAGATATCTCAGAGGCTTGAAAAAGGACAACATTATTGATGAAAAAGTGTTCCAGGATTTATTCTCCACCGGTTCATCTTACGGAATTTTGTATGGTCTACCAAAGATACATAAAGATAATGTTCCTCTCCGCCCTATTTTGGCCTCTTACAACACACCTAACTACAAACTGGCAAAATTTCTCGTCCCTCTATTGGAACCGCTGACCAAAAATCAGTATACTCTTAAAAATTCAGAACAGTTTAAAGAACGTATTTTATCCCAGGATTCCGACCTATTTATGACTAGTTTTGATGTCGAGTCACTATTTACCAACGTACCTGTAAGAGAGACCATAAACATTATTCTTGATAAACTATTCCCCGAACCTGAGTCTGTTTATTTTAACTTCAGTTACTCGAATTTTAAAGCCCTTTTAGAATTGGCCGTGCTGGACACGGCATTTGTTTTTAATGGTCAACTTTTTAAACAAATTGAGGGCATGGCCATGGGGTCTCCACTTGGCCCTACCTTTGCGAACATTTTCATGTGCTCCCTGGAGGAGCGCATTTTGGACGAGTGCCCCCTGGCCTTCCGCCCTCTGTTCTACTCACGCTATGTGGACGACACTTTTATCTTATTCAAACATGAGTTCGATGCAGACCAGTTCTTGGAGTTTTCTAATAATTACCATAGTAATATTAATTTTACAATGGAAAAAGAACAAAATTCAAAATTAGCCTTCCTAGATATTTTGGTCTCTAAGGAAAATGACTGTTTCTGTACCTCAATTTTTAGAAAGAAAACATTTACTGGTCTCGGTTCCAATTTCTATAGTTTTTGTTTCCTCAATTTCAAACTTAACTCTATATATACCTTGCTCTATCGTGCTTTGTCTCTTACCTCTAGCTGGACTCTCTTCCACAACGAAACTACTTTTCTCCTCCAGTACTTCTCAGATAACTGCTTTCCTTCTAAGATCTTCTATAAAATTTTAAATAAACTTCTTAACAAAAAGTTTTCTGAACATCCTTTACATTTTAACGTCCCTAAGCTACCTCTTTATGCCAGTTTCCCGTATCTACTAAATGACAATTTTCGGAGAGATTTTACTAAGATCGTACATAAACATTTTGGAGCCATAAATCTAAAGCTTATACCTAAGAATCCTAAGACCATTGGCTCGCTCTTCAAGTTTAAGGATCGGCTCTGCCCTTTGATGACGTCGGGCGTCGTTTATGAATACACTTGTCCCAGATGTAATCTGGGAAAATATATTGGATCTACCCGGCGTCTTCTCAGGGTCAGGGCCGATTCTCATCGGGGCGTTAGTTATAGAACTGGTTGTAAGCTATCTAACCCGGAAACTTCTTATATAAGGAACCACATTATCAAATGTAAAAGTACCATCAAATACGAAGATTTTAAAATTATTGGCCAAACAAAGGAACTCAACGAACTGCTGATTTTGGAAACGTTAAATATCAAATTACGAGTTCCGACTCTAAACAACCATTCCTCTGCTGTCCCGTTGTTTTTAGCCTAAATTTTCTGTCAGTCTTTGTACCGCTTGACGTTGTTTACTTTTAGTGTGTTTTTATCTTTGATGCTGAAAGGTTGGTTGTGTGTAGCTGTCTTCAGCTGTAGTTTTATGAGTGTATAATTTTTGCTTTTTATTGTATGTGTTGGCGTTCTTTTTATTTATATATAATTTGCCGAGATATTTAAATGTTCGTTTCGTTTTTATAATTATTTTTTTTTTTTTTTTTGTACTTATATTCTCAGTTTTAATCAAGTGTGCATGTAATTTAAGTCTGTGAGTTGTAATTTTACCATTAAAATTGTTTTAGCTTTTTTCAACTACTTGATTTTATAATCAGCTCTTATTTTATGTTAACATATTATATTTTATTTTGTAGAAAATCCCTGAAGATGTGGCGATGTTGTCACGAAACGTAGGATTAAAACAAAATGCGTATCGCATCGTATTCCTGCCCTTTATCTGCTTCATCATATGAATGAGCGCCTTGCGCGTCTGATCTGTGTTCTGTATATATATATATATATATATATATATATATATATATATATATATATATATATATATATATATATATATATATGTATATATATATATATATATATATGTATATATATATATATATATATATATATATATATATATATATATATATATATATATATATATATATATATATATATATATATATATATATATATATATATATATATATATATATATATATATATATATATATATATATATATATATATATATATATATATATTTCCGACTTATTTGGTCATGTTAGGGTTTGTTTCATTTACATGGTCCTATTTCCCTTAGCTACTTCTTATATACTTATAAATAATTATCAGATCTAAATTTTTCTTGTTTAATGTTTATATTTATTCTTATAGGACTTCATTAGTTGACTCCTACCCATGTTCTGTTTTGAGAGATTAAACAGATGGACGACGAAAGGAAATGAACAACACAGGGGAAAATAAATTCCATGAAAGAACGAGGCAGGAGGAACGGGACACTTGAATTAGAGTGACCCTTTTTATTACATTTGGAAAGGTGTAAAGCGGAAGTTCCAGCGATTAAGCAGGCAAGTGTAGGAGTCTTCTCTCTCTCTCTCTCTCTCTCTCTCTCTCTCTCTCTCTCTCTCTCTATCTCTCTCTCTTTCTCTCTCACCCCCACTTCAGACCGCAAGGAGATGTCAATAGTGTCCAAAACAAGAACTTTAATAAAGAGAATCGTGTTAATGGATTTCAGCCCACATGTAATAACAGAACGATCTTGTGAAAAGAGGCAATGCAGGTACACAGAAGAAGGTAAACTGATAGTCTGGTAGTTCCTCAGGTTAGTGTTTCTACACATGGCCTGTGAATTATGGACAACAGACGAGTCTACTTTTTTTTTATATATTTTTTTTTCTTTTTCGTTCGTACATATTGTTTTCTATCCCTGGCACAATAGTAGAATGCTGAATGTGCCAAGCGAGAGAGAGAGAGAGAGAGAGAGAGAGAGAGAGAGAGAGAGAGAGAGAGAGAGAGAGAGAGAGAGCTGAGAAAATTTTAGATCAGATATGAAGTAAATGTTAGTATTGCAATAAATGGAGAGACAGGCGTCCGATCTTTGCCTTTGCCGAGACTTCCAGTCCCAAGTTTCAGTTTTGTGGTTGAGTTGGGTCACAAAAGGTTGTTCTGTCTCGTCTGTCGATGCCACTAAAAAAGGAGGCAAGAGAATGGAATTGCATACCAACAGCCCGGATCACAAGGAACACAGAGGACCTGCGTGTTGGACTTTGGATGGAGAAAAAATTCACTCTCTGACCTTGGATGCTACCTTGTCACGCATTTAATTGGAGTTTCTTATCAAATTGAACGAAGATGAAGAGGTCTGTAACTGAAATGAAAATAACAGGGTTGTAAAGAGCACAATAATGTTAACGAAGACATCAAATTCACCCAGGGTTATACATGCATTAACGCACATGTATACAAATATATATACAGGTCCAGTAGTCTAGAACGTCAACTGGAAGTCGTTGATGGGTATTGTCGGGTGTTCGAGTCACTTATAATTCCCCGGAATAATTCATCTTCGTAACATAATATCAGGGCCATTATTACCAGATTGTCATAGTGAAGTATTGATAAAAGAGGAAAAGACATAAACTACTTAAAGACAAAATCAGATCGGGAATAAAAGGAAAATATTTCTTGCTGTAGAAAATTGAAGTTTTCAGGAAATGTGTAGTGTATAAGAAAAATCCTTGTTAATCAGTATTTTGAAAACTTTTATTAAATGCAGAATAGTATTTCTAACAAAAGCAGAGTAATTTTTTTTAATGCCCAACGAAAATTGAAAATATGTCCTTTCTTTTCGTCTGCCACATTCTGCCATCTATGGAAGCTGTGCTTGCAAAGCCATTTCTTTGAAATATAGCAAAATATCACGCGAAGCTCATTCTCTTTCATGTATAGGATTTAGACGATGAAAAAAACAAAGCAAAGTCTTTGGAAAATAATACAAGTAAGCGACCAGAGCAAATATTCTCTTGCATATTAGACAATTGGTTGATTTTGCTATACTGGTGTTCGTGAACATTGGACATTTCCTTCTCTCCAGTTTCTGTGTTTTTCATTTCAAATAGTCATGACTTTCCAAGGAAGCTTGCTTTGCAAGTTAATGACCTTTCAGGGCTATTCCTCATATACATCTTCACAATGATAAGCATTACCATCATCATCATTATTTTTCCTAATAATAGCATGAACTCTGCTATGAATACGGATTTAATCATGATTTTTGTGGGAAAAAATTTTTTCTAGAACTTGCCTGGAAATATGAAAGCAAAACCTTCAAAGAAAAAAATGTAAACAAGTAATAAAAAATCCGGGCTTAACTGAGCAGTGACACTTGTCTCTAAACGATCATAATTGTCACGTATGGTTCTGACAATGCTGCTTTTAACAATGCCGAATTGAGTTGTTTATCTCAAAACAGAATGTGACAATAAACGAATAAAGGTCAAGGATCTGCAGCAAACAAGGAATAAAATCGTCACTCTTCTGTTAAAGCAATCAACTGCCGAAAGAGAGAGAGAGAGAGAGAGAGAGAGAGAGAGAGAGAGAGAGAGAGAGAGAGAGAGAGAGAGAGAGAATTCTAACATTACTAGCATGAATTTCTGGGATGAAGCTGTAAGCCCCCATGATAAAACGACTCAGTCATCCGTGTTCTGTATATTTCCTTGAACGATAATAACAGGAAGTTGTCAATCTGTTAATAGTAATTATTGTGACTTCATGTTACGCATTTCCTATTGGGTTATGCTTACTTGTTCAGCATTTGACACTTATGCGATGCAAACTCAATTTTTTTTTTTATTTATGCCATTCTTTGTACTCACAATTTAATTAGTACCACGAAGCCCTGACACGAGAATGAAACCACACCAGTTTGAAATTTTTTTTTTGTTTTCGTAAAAAAAAAGTCTGATTAATTTTGTTCGTTTAGTACAGGTATATTAAATCTTGTATTTTGTAAATGGTGTTATAATGTATGGTAAATGCCCATGAACTGTGATCATTCAATAGTGATCTATTCGTTATGCACCAGTCCATTCAAGGATATATGCAGCGCACGGATGAGTGGGTCATTGCAGCGTGGAGGCTTACAACTTCATCCCAGATGTTCATGCACTTAATGTCGCAATTTCTCTCTCTCTCTCTCTCTCTCACACACATACAGACAAACACGCGGGCGCATGAAAGTTTCAACAATAACTGCCAAAGCCAGTGTAACTATTTTTCCTCAATGATTATCTTGACAAAAGAGTGACGATTTCATCACCTGTTTGTTACAGATCCTTGACCTTTATTCTTTGATTTTCAGATTCCGCTTTGAGATAAACAACTCAATTCTGTATTGTTTAAAACGATGTTGTCATATGAACCAGATCATATACGCAATAAATATAATCGTTGAGAGACAAGTGTCACTGCTCTATAAAGTACGCATTGTTTTTCATGCAACAAACACAGTTATATCTGGAACCATTCTCCATAAAGCACGCGGATTGGAAAATTAAAAACGTCCTCAAAATGACCTTGCTTTGTATTGTCAGTAACGATCGATCAGAGAGAACATGAAGTCCATACTACAGCCAAGGCCGATACAGAGTATCAGACTTGACTGTAACAATAGTTGGATGAGAATCTGTTCCAATTACGCGCCTAACACTTTAGCAGCAGTGGAGTACGGGTTCGACAGCCACAAAATAAAATATTACGAAAAACTGTGAACAGAATTAGCAACACAAGTTTTTTTTGCCTTCTGCGCGGAAAACTGTTTTAATATTCTTATTTTTATTTAGTTGTTTGTGAAACATTTTATTTTTATTCAGACATTTCGTTTTTTTTTATGCGGAATTATGCTGTGCCTCTTTAGAACCTTTAGCAATTATTTCTCTATCTTTTGTTATTTAAAAAAATAATTAACTTCTGGGTCATGTTTTTGAATAACGTATTTACATCCACCGAAATTGCTCTCACAGTATTCAAAAGTGGTAGGAAGTGGTCTCCCTTCATGGGTTTCTTCTGGAGAAAGTACCCTTGTGGTCAAAGGCCGTCTTTTTCAATGACCACTTGTCTCTTTCAAAAACTACATATTGAAAAAAAAAAAATTCCTACAAAAGAGGTGCAGAAGTTTTCCAGTTGTTTTCGGTGGGAGAAAACGAAGATTTTAAGTTTTGTTGGGGTTATCCTCTTTCACCTTTTGTCATATTTGCAGGTATATAATCCTCTAAGCCATTTACTTCCAATATTGGTTACCCCTCTATGCAATGGCTGCGATACACTATATTCTTCTGCTGACCTTGTACATAGTTCAAACGTCAAGGTTATCGAAAATTTTTTGAAATTTGACAAAACTGTCACGGAAATCCTTCGTAACGGGATACACCTATTACTGAAAGGCCTAAGTATTCTTGGGAATTTCTCCATTCTTAAATGAAATTCTTTAGAAAAATGCTTTTGTTTTTCAAATTCGCTTGTTTTCTAGGATAAAAGGAAGGTAATAATGATAACTAACTTAGACAGAACTGGTCCATCTTAAAACTAATTCTATGAAAGATTACTTGATATCTGAAAAATTTCCTTTAGTTTTTTTCAATAATATATATTTCTTTATTTATTTATTTGTTTAATTATTTTTGTGAAAGAGGGCCATTGTAAGTGTTTTTGCGCTGCAGGAGGAAAACCGGTCTTTTGCTGTTCGCTGAAACCACTCGCCTCCTTCTGCTCTGAGGCCATTTCGGAGGCGTTTGTGACCAAGAGCGTTCTTCTGTTAGACAAAATAGCGCGATCTCTCTCTCTCTCTCTCTCTCTCTCTCTCTCTCTCTCTCTCTCTCTCTCTCTCTCTCTCTCTCTCTCTCTCTCTCGTTGTGACAGTTCTAATAGACTGAATGCTTAGTGGCAGATAATGTAAACTTCATTGTGGAAATGAACAAAAATACAAAATGAATGAAATTCATTGAAGTCTTGAAGAAAGAAGAGAGGAAAATCACGGAATTGAAGCAGAATAATAAACGAAATGCAGATCGGAGAAAGAATTTGAATAATAAAAAAACTGAAAGATGATTAGATGAACGGAACTCGTCAATTAAGCAAAAGTAATAAAGGAGAATGAGAGATGACGAAAATGATCAGAGAAAGAACAATACAGCTATGAGAATAAAAAGGAATTAGAGTTAAAAACAAGAATCAGAAGTTATGAATAAAATAGGCTAAAGTAGACAAAAGAGAATAGAGAACAGAAATTAATAAAAAAAGAGAGGCTAAATATCATTGCAAGAGAAATGAAAAAGGGCTTTGCACAAAAGATGAATATTCAAAAGCAAACTTCGAGCAACTAAAATATCCTGGAATAATGTCATATTTTGCAAGATTAGTTAGAATGAGACAGAATAAATATTTTATCTTATTATATTTGTTTTACAGATTCTCAACTCCTTATTTTTTAATACTCTGAACGAAAAGCATTAAGTGATAACTGAGCTATAAGAAGGTTCTTGGAAGCAGTGAGGTTTGTCCCGGATAAAGCCATAATCTGCGTCGACCTCATCACAGAGCATAGTAAACATACCGGATTTATCCATCAATTTATCATTCATTAAGGAGACTGAACAGTTGACTTTTTATAGAGAAAAAAAGCCATTTAAAATTTACAAATTGACATACAGATCACACTCTTTAATATACGAATTACTAAGTGGGATGAAGCTGATCCCAATTCTTCATATTTGAAGGATAACTGATATTTAGCGAGGAAAGAGTAAGCGGGGCGATGGGGCCCAGGTGATGGCCGAAATAAGGCAAACATGACAACAAAATTTGACTGAACTTCCAACGAACTTTCCTCTTCATAGTCATCAGGTATCGTACCCTGCAGCTTTCAAGTTCTCAGGGCGTGAATGTCAACGAGTATCGGCAAATAAGCTCACAAGGAAGGATGGAAGCAAGAAACTGTTTAACTTGGAAAACCGCACGAACAATATTTTTCCTGTGAAAGTTGTTGGGGCATAACTTGAAAGGAAGGAAAGTGTTGATGAAACGCCCAAGTATCGTTATTCCGATGTACATTTGTTCGTGGTTAAAACAAATAAAGTTTCATGAATAAAAATCGAAATAGGAAACAAAGGCCATATGAAGAAAAAAATACAGAAAGTACGAAGCCAGTGATATCTTATTTAAAGAGGCAAAGTGACTTGAAAGCTCCGCACTTTTTGATATTTTATAGTATAGGATACTCATTACTGAGAGAGAGAGAGAGAGAGAGAGAGAGAGAGAGAGAGAGAGAGAGAGAGAGAGAGAGAGAGAGAACGAATTTTCCCAAAGAGTAATTTCAGCAGATGATGAATTACGAGATGATCAGTGAATTTAGAAATTGAACGTCTTTAGTTTGACCGAACTTTTACAGGAATGTTTTATCGGCGAATCTTTACACACGCGCACACAAACACACAATTCCGCATATGTGATTTTTCTAATGACAATTTTTTTTTGTGTGTGAATTGTTAAATTTCATAAAGTTTATGTCTTCTGAAAGACTTAAATAATTTGTACCATTAACTGTATTACACAAATACTGTATAATTCCTAATGCAAAGGTAATACCTTGGATATTTCACAAGGAATAAATTTGTTGAAAACCCTTGAGAGGAGGAAGAATTCATTCATAAAGTTTACTTTTTTCTATCATTCCTGCAGAAATACTCGTTGCTCCTTAAATGAGTGAATTAGCGCTGCCTGGCTCCAAAGAGAAAACATTTTTGTCGGAGTGAAATTTAAAGCGCAGGAGAAGTCAGCTGAAAAGAAAGAAGTCCCTTTTTGTGACACTTAAGTGATCTATTAGCACAGAAAATTCACTGACAATTCTTTATAACTTCTAAGGTAACTATTTCATTTCGTATATCTTAATCATAAATTTAGATCTCGATGGTAAAGTTTGTGGGCCTATTAATTATAAAGTCTTATATAAATATAGATAAATAATTTATTAGATTGACAAGTTAATGAGTAATGGTGATAATAATACAAGACAGTGAGAAGGGAAAGTTGTTACTTTAGACGAAACTCCTGCTTGTAGATCACTTCCACCCGTGGCTTTAGTAATCCTTGTTCCATTTAAAATTATTCGCATGGACGAGAGCATATCAATTCCTGCAGTCTGCAATGAACTTCAAGGTAAAGTTACTTCTTCATTAGGTTGTTCGTGTTTGATGAGACGAAAAAATATTCTCGCTTCTTTAATTCTAGAATTATTTGTTTATATAACAGCAAGTGTTAAGGCCAAGCCACTATATTGTATCGAAACAGGAAATGAGATCTTATCAGGTACAGAGAACAAATCTTTGGTTTTTCTTAATGTTAGGCAAAATGTTTTGGAAACGAAACCAAATATTTGTTTTGCAAATTATGAAATGAAAGGTTTTTGTTTGTATAAGCGGAAGATGAATTTTATCGAATCGTCCAGTAAACGAAGATATAATGATGAAGATATAATGTTTTGTAAATATTAAAATAATTTTCTTCATTGTATTTGACTAGAAAATATTATTATTATTATTATTATTATTATTATTATTATTATTATTATTATTATTATTATTATTATTATTATTATTTTTATTATTCAGGTGGTGAAACCTATTTATATGGAACAAGACCACTGGGGCCATTGACTTGAAATTCAAGCTTTCAAAGAACATGGTGTTCATAATAAAAAAGAAATAGGACGAGGTAAAGGGAAATACAGAAAGAAGAGACCCCACTTATTTAAAAAAGAAAAATAAATTAATAAATTAACACATAGATAAAAATGTATTAAAATGCAAGGAGAATAGTATTGCGGTAGTAATGCATTGCACCTTCGTTTGAACTTCTGAAGTTCCAATTGCATGACTTCCATATGTACAAAAAAATTAGTCATCTGATACACATTGATATTATTCAGAGTTCTGCGAAATTCATATCAACCAAAACAAATTCTCTGCAACATAAAACAAGAAAAACTTTGTGCAGAACATGTCATACGAATAGTCCATGGAGAAATAGTTGGTTGAAACAGGTAGAAGGTTGGAAAATATGGTGGATCTTCTCGAATTCTTCACCAGTATTATTCTTAGCTGTGCGCTGCTGTAAATGATAATCCGTGAATTACTCACTTAAAAAGATCATTTCGCGCACTATTGTAAGCAAAACAAAATGAATTGGAATAATTAGATTTGGTCTTCTTTCGTTCGATACTGCTCGCCAGGCTTCGATTAACAAGACCTACATCAATAAAAGATTGTATCGTTGGTGAGCAACCACGAGAATATAACACCCGTGCAGTAATAACAACATCTGAACAATTCTCTTTTTAGTGCGACCTCAGCATGAATCTTGGTTTCAAAATTATGCACTCAACACGGAAAAACGTTGTGTCATAGTTGTTTCGCTATGACATTGTCAAAGAAACGTTCTGGAATAGTTTCAAATGTTTGTTTTCAAACGTTTGCATTTGTGTAAATGGTTATCTTCATCCTCTCATCTCTTTGAATATACGGCTCGCTTAAAATGAGTGTCCGAAATTAATATTTTCTTAGGACAAGTGGCTAATGATGCTCTAAGCACACCCGGGTAAAAGCCTTACATTCCAACTTCTTTTATGACCTATACTGTGTTTCAGCTGGTAGCGCCCTTACCCTCCACTTGATAGACCAGGGGATCGATCGCGATGTGAGTCAGAAATTCACTTATGCTCCACACGTCATTGTGTGTTGGTTACCTTTACGATATTCACTCAGAAGGTACAATTCGAATGAAGTGCTATCAAGCCGGTTACTCGTGGGTCGGGAACTTGAGTAAAACTCGCTGGTATGCTAGGCATTAAGCCTGGCCGGGCAAAGCCTTGCGTACAACAGTACTAAGGTTCCACCTTCTTTTATGACATGGTTCAGATGGTAGTGCTCTTGCCTTTCAATTGAAAGACCTGAGATCGATTTCAATGTGAGTCACAAATTTAGATGTGCGCTCACACACACGCACACACTCATTTTATATATATATATATATATATATATATATATATATATATATATATATATATATATATATATATATATATATATATGTGTGTGTGTGTGTGTGTGTGTGTGTGTGCGCGCAATTTTATCGACAAAAAACAAAACATCTTGTAAAGACCTTGAACTTCATCTTTCTAAAAGAGAGAGAGAAAAAAAATCCTCGTATTATGAAGCGTTAAAAGCATTGCGGGAAGAATAAATGCAGTCTTGATCAGAGAGGACCTGTGTTGCAGAGGAAGAGATTAAATCTTTTGCATTTCCACTGAAGCCTTTAATCACGAGGAAAGTAGATGTGATTCGTGATTCATTTGTTTCGGTGAAATCTTTTGAAGCTTCTCTTTAAATTAAATTGTGATTAAATATTAGACGAGGTAGATAAATAAATCGTAATGTTGGCTGATATGCTAGCACTGTTCCAGTTGTACAGATAGATCCATAAACACACACACACACACACACACACACACACACACACACATATATATATATATATATATATATATATATATATATATATATATATATATATATATATATATATATATATATATATATACAGTATATATGTATATATAAACAAAATAGAGTTGAAGAAGCTGCACATCTTGGTGAGAACAAGACCAAAGGGAACTTGAAAAAGTAAAGTGCAGAATTCAGTTCACAAGGAAAAAGCCTTTAGTACTGCCTAAAATACAGTGCAAGAGGTATAGTATAAGTACTGTAGTACCACTTTCATACCCATTCTCAGGATCGAGGGGTGTAATGTGTAAATTTGGGGGGAGAACCTGCTAGTAGCAGTTAGAACTTTGATGATGAAGAATGGCATTAAATAACAAATAATTCTGTCGACTCATCATTTCATAACCTGATAAGAATATGGAGAAATAAACTTTCATTTGGTAAATAATATAAGATGGATAATCAGGGTAAAAGAGTTGCCTTTTCCCCCTTTGTTCTAGCGCATGGACTGTTTACCCGAGTTTGTTAATTTGTCTGTCTGCATCACGAAAAGCAAACATTCACATTTACCTCGTTCTAATTACTTTTCTCATGCCATTATTGTCTTTCCCCAGGGCAATGAAATCTTCCTTCAGTTCAATTTGTTACTTTTCATCAAGATAACGAGAAAAGACTAAACAAATGCATTCAAAAGCGTGCAAATATTGTCTCTTACTCAACAGCAGAAGTTGTGCAGTTGATAAATTCCTCATTTGCCAGTTTAGCTAAACAAAGTTTAACGAAAGAGCCACGGGAATTTGACCAGTAGAGAAAAGGATTCTCTTAAATGCGTCATGTTGAGGGAATTCCTCTTATTCCCAATCCCGCCGAAGTACAGAACCGACAACAGTTCCCCGTTGGAATGAAGGGAAGATCATGTATATAACACATCGAAATGATCCAGATAAATTAGTTCCGCAAAGCAAAAAAAAAAAAAAATAAATAAATAAATAAAATAAATAAATAAAAGAAATAGAAACTGTCAAGGATATCTTTAAAAGGTCTATTTCATTTTTCGCTCAGTGTGAAAAAATTTTTCTAATGAGGGTACGATGAGAAATTGCAACGTGAAGGAAATACTGATTACCACCGTGTTCCCTGAGAAGTGAAATAATTGGTCAATTTACTAATTTTATTACCATTTTAAACAAAGCCTGATAAGAAATTATTTCCGGCAGTTAGGTGGTCTAATCTCATTTCATAAATGGGACTCTCCACCCATCTCTCTCTCTCTCTCTCTCTCTCTCTCTCTCTCTCTCTCTCTCTCTCTCTCTCTCTCTCTCTCGTAAGGCACTTGAAGTCATTCGGGCGGCTTTAAAATGGTATATTATGTAACGGGCGAATTCCGGCATTTCAGTTTTCCCGAGATACGGTAAAATTGAAGTGGAACTCTTTGTATCAGTCAGTGACGGTGTCTGTGCAGTGCCCTGAGAAGAATATCAGGGATCGGCCTGAGCTGGTTATTAAAAAAAAAAATAATAAAAAAAAAGAGAAAAAAAAAGAGATACTACTCGAATGAAACAGGCACTTTTGTGCCTTCGAAGAAAGAGGTAAATATGCGTTAAAATACTCTGAAATACATACTCAGAGAGAGAGAGAGAGAGAGAGAGAGAGAGAGAGAGAGAGAGAGAGAGAGAGAGAGAGAGAGAGAGAGAGAGTGATTAGATTAGATTTGAGGAGATCAGCATTTAATGAATGTGGATTGGAAATCAAGTTATAATAATGGAAGAGACTGGTTCGTTTATTGATAAGCACAAGTGTTAGCACGAACGACAGGATATAGAAAGGCTGCACTTCAGTAGGAGTTAATTTAGGTAATAAAAGATGATGATAACTGGCGAGAAATTAAAAATTACATCAACTTCCATTTTGACAAATGTGAAGTATTCAACAAATGATGTAAAAATAATAACTTCACCTATTCTGTATAATTCTCAATATTATAATTAGGACGTTGAGTGTCAGATTTTGGGCATTCTATTTAGTCGTGAAGGATTCCCTGTTTGAACGCGGCTGCCAGTCGTGAACTGGGTCCTTCGTCTTGAGGACTTCTCTTCGGGTGTTTCATTGACTTCATGCAAATCAACGTTGCAGCATCTATGGTCATCATCGCCATTAATAAATAATGTGCCCTCAAGGGAATAAAAACATAAAATTTCCAAGAAATTGCTAAAAAATAAAATGACGAAACGTTATAAATAAAAAAAAAAAAACAGCTTCCTCCATGAACTTCAAAATGTCCTCTCCGGGATCCCAGGAAAGACGATAATTATGCTCTTCATCAGCAAACTCTGAGAAGAAACGATTTCTAAAGTTCCCAAGGTTGGGGCACTGAGCCAGCACAGAGTGCTACACAATGATGGCAGCAATACAAAATACACTTTCCCGTGAAATAATTCTTGGCATGGGAGAATTATGGTACTAACTAAGCGATGCAAAGCACACTCTTAAAACCCATGTGATCAATGAAGTTAACACCAAAAATTGGACTTAATGGCTACCTACTCACTAGACTTGGTCACCTAATAAGGGCAAAATTATCAACGAAATATTTGAAATGAATACAAAAATAAAAAAAAATTGATCATCTGGAAAACAGAAATAAAGTAATAAAGAGCATTCTGTTAATGGGAAATCGAAGATGCAATGATTTTCTTATCAGATCCTCCAAGGAATCCAGCCTTTATCTCCTGGAGAGGACACTCCCCTTCAAGGGTGCCGTCAAAGAACTGGCCTCCCTAAGGAGTCTTTGGCCCTCACCCTCGGTGCCCTCACCAGGCCCTGCCTTCACCGATAGTGCTGGGGGGTGATCCATGTCCATCTCTCCTCTAGAGCAAAATCACATATTTTCTAGTTCTAAATACCAAGACTTTTAAAAAAAAGTCTGGGTAACATTTCCAGATCAAATGCGTTTTTCCTACAAAGCCCATTTTCAACATTTTGGTGCATCTCGAGCGGCAAATATACCGAAAGTAGGATTTTGTTGATTAATTCATTAAAGCACACTATTTTGCAGAAATTATTAGTCTATTTCAGTTAGTAGGATGCCGATGATAACATTTTAGTATATTTGATTACCTTCAAAACCTGTTTTTGTCATGGAATGACATTTTACAGTTATTAGTAAAAAAAATTGATTTCAGCTTGAAAGTAGATGAAATTTGAAACACCTTTCATTCCTTTATTTTTACACACAGGAACACCAAAATTGGTCAAAATTATTCTAATTATGCATTCTTTACAGTACAGTTGTCATATTTATGTTTGCAGAGGCTTTAGGACCACAATTGAATTAAACGTCAACGTAGGTCACCCTTACACCTAAAATGCTGCATTTAGATATTTTTTAAAATTTCCATATTTCTTAAAGGAATTGTCATAGGAACACCATTCTTGTGTCCATCCTTTTGTTCTTAGACCATTCTATCAATATGCACACGTGTTAAGGTTATTTACGAGGCATTTGTCAAATTTTTTTTCATGTTTTGTTTTACAGTTTGGTGATTGTGCCCTACCTGTTGAGCTGAAGTGAAGATCCTTGGAACACCTGCAATGATGGATGCAGTGCGTCTGTCAGTATCACATGAAGTACTTCATTCCATTGAACCAAGTGTACTTGTGTGCCAGAAAGCTAGTGATATTAAACTTGTGAGCACAAGCAATGGCTGTAAGAGAATTCGGGAAGCGGGTGATATAAGAAATGATCAGGTTTCAAAAAGGGTGAAACATGTTGATGGCGATACCTTTGTGTATCATGTGACAAATGGGCGTTATAAATAATACATAATGAAGTCAGCACTGGACAGAATCACTAAAAACAATTTGTCTTCCTCAGTACAACCCACAAATGATGGGCATAGCTCTCATTCTCGTTCTCCTTCTCATGCAGTACATCACCCACCTAATGCAGCTACAACAGCCACTTCTTTACGGAATGTTTTGAGTATCATCGGGGGCTTTTGGGCCTCATCCATGAAGTTGTTAGGACCTTTCCAGGCCCGCTTCCCCGGCCTAGCAGGATACCTGGCTTCCTCTGAGGAAGCATCCTCTGGGTCAGACCCTCCCTTCAAGGCTGCCCTCAAGAGACTGAGGAGCCAGAGGGGATTTTGGGCCCTATCTTTAAATTTTTGAGGTGCTCGTAATGAACAATTATTAACTTCAGGTGACCAGAACACTTAACTCTATTATCGGTGGTTTTGACGTAATTTTGAATGTGGCGTATTTATATTGTCAACGTCAGCATCACAAGGTTTCAGGCATACGTATGTGTTCTTATAAAATTCTTTCTTTTCGAATTAATATTGTTATGTGCTCCAATATGAATGAACAATGGCTACGCTACCTCATAAGCGCAATGATTATGTTTTAGAACATAATCACCAGCAACATGAAACAAGTAAAAATGTGCCGAAATTTCTTTGGCGCTATCAAGTTTTCTGTACAGCGTATAATGCTTTATGAGCCTCGGCCCACGAAACCTTCAGCCATGGACCAATGGTGGCCTGTCCTATGCCCCCCAAAAATATTTTTTATGTCTTGCAGCATTTCCTTCCATGTTTCGCCCACACGCTTTCATTTTTTGTAGACATGATTTATTATAAAAAAAATCCTGGTGTCTAAAAAAATATTTTTTACTTTTTAGTGTATTTTAGTGAAGGCACATTTATAAGATTTTTCTTCTTTTTTATTAGTGACTCCTGCAATCCTGGAATAATAACTTTAGATTTTCCCTACGGTTTCACAGCTCCTGCGTATTTAGTTGGCGTACATTGATAAAAATTTGTGGCCCTAATACGTTAGAGCAGCTAGCATTCTCCATTCTATTTTCATTAGCTTATCATTCCTTCTATTGTTCGTATTTTCTGAGTTTTACGTCTTTTATATTTTAAATTGTAAGCTCCGTCTATTTTTTCCATTGTATTTGTCCTTTAAAAATTTTCCTATTTTATTGCAGTGCTGACCTCCATACCAGCTTTTGCTTTCCATTACCTGATTCGTTCCAAACCTATTATTTCTAACGTATAAATGTCTTCTCTGAAAACGAATACCAAAGAACTTCTTTGGAATTGAAGGCAATGCTATTGGGAATAAGATGTGAGGCACATCAGGAAAACTGAATTCGAATTCATGCTATGATATTATTTTATAACTTGATGTTATTTTTTTTTGCAGATGTATGTGGGTGTAAAGGAAGGAGTTTTCTCCCATCCCATACCAAGTTAAAATCGTAAGGTAGACAAATGCAATCATCTGAAACACAACCCACCAGCTCCAGATAATTTCGCATAGTAGCCAGTGACTAAATAGCTAACTTTAAATCATATAAATAACCGGTAATATCTTTTCCACGCATAAAAGTGACAGGCTTTTAATTAGCCTATGTAAAACTGCAAATTATTTCAATTTCGAAATTCTATAGAGCTTTCTGTCCTAAATATTCCATCTGTCCTAAATATTCCATTTGATTTTTCCCGAATGAATGGATTTAGCTATTTCATGGCTGTGCTATATTGCTAACCTTCCAGTTTATGTTCTCTTACAAATATCCAAATGATCAAAATGTAGTGTGTGAGGTTCTCTGTCTACGGATATTCTGTATAGTTAAATGTTACATCTGATATCAGTGGCACAGAGGAACCTAACATTTTGCAACCTTACAAGGATAACTGTTCGTTTGAAAGGTAAAAGAAGAAATTTTGGGCAAATATTGCTTATTTTCACCAGAGCATACTAGTGTAATCACAGGGTAATTTCTGAATATAGAGAAAAAATAACATCAAACGCATCAGAATACAATGGGAGGACGAACTAAATTTTTGGGGCAATAACCGAGTGCAATTCACGTAGAAATTTATATTTTATCTCTCTTATCTTCTGACGTAAGAGCAACTTTTTCCGATAATTGTAAATTCTGGTTGATATTTCTCAGTTTTGTACCCACAGTCTTTTTCTTTTTCCATCGTTATCTATTGCTGTTTATCTGAATTATTGAAAAAATCGTTTTCCCTTTTCCTTAAG